>JADDON010000345.1:0-78151 GCA_017140175.1 Fusarium staphyleae
GGCTACTGGAGAGACTGGGGGAAGCTTCCAGGGGGAGGGGTGTGTTTGATTTACAAGTGATAGAGTGGTCAAGGGGGAGGCAAATGGTTGGGCCCTAACCTTGTACGTACCAAAACATGTTCCTCCATACAAGGTCGAAATTTATTATGGAAAAGGCTCAGACCTCAGCTCTTAGACATAGAAGGGAGAGTTTCGCAGGGCGGCAGACGTAGAGAAGTACGGATGACTCGACCAAAGTCCCGACGCCTGGCTGTTGAAAGACGAATACAGTTACACGACACCTAACCTGAAGAGTAACCATAATCACCGGGCACTCATTGACAGATTGTCCGACAAACCCGACCCGGTTGGCATGGATATACGTACGTTGGGAGAAGGGTGTCAAAATAAACCGAACATAATCTGTCCCGGCAGAAGAACAGGGCGAACAGGCCAAGGTAGGCACAGACAGGTAAGACAGGGCTGGGGAAGAGGGGCCATACCAGTTGATACACGGCACAGTAGCACGGGGGACAGCGCCAGAGAGCAGCAGACAGCACTAACACGCGGAGCTGGAAGGGCAGGGTAAGGCCAAGAGAGGCGTGAAGCCAGGGATCTTGGCGGTGTGAATCGAAGAGGCCCTTGGAAGCCGACAGCGTGGGGAGGGGGGACGGAACGTGGGAAGATTGATGATGGATGGCGGAGGAGACCAGATCACAATCCTCATCCTCCCTGCGAATGGGACAATATCGGGAACCGTTGTGGTACACTCGGCAGTGGACTTTGATGACTCCTCCATGGATCTTTTGGGGGTGGGATTGAGGCTTGTAACCAGTGAGCGCTCGGGGTTCGGCCGTCAGATGGACGCCATGGATCATGGATCGTGGCTCCACCTGGCTCCACCGTTTTCTTTCAATTCACCTTCTGGCCCCCTTCTCCAGCTCCAGCCCATCACAGACCAAGGGGGCTGACAGAACAACTGTGACTGGCTTCTGCGCCCAGGTTTCTCGTTTATTCGGAGTGCGGCAGTGTGAGTGTACTACGTACCGTACCGACACTGCGACTCGAGCTAACGTCCAAGGTGGGGAAGGGGCCTTCATTATCATCATCCATCGTCATGCCTTCAATTCCATCGTTGCAGATGCGAATCTTGGCTCAGCAAATGTCGGTGCAAACGTGGAACAGGGACTCACTAATAACCACCTCTCACCGCTTCCATACAGCCGTCTCGAAGACCCTTTGCTTGATCTCAAGGGAGGCAGAGAGCTCGGCACGCAACAAGACAACGCCACGGGGCATGCGAGGTCTGAGCTGCACACCTTCAAGTCGATCAACCGTAATGAGACGCGCTGGTGAAAATCCAATCTCTCACAATTGCCAGACCAACCCAAGGTTCGAGACGCAAAGCCTCGTTCCTGGCTAAAATTCTCTGTCTGACAGGAAGATGAAGACAAAATGAGTTGATAACTGCCGGGCATGAGTCAACGACCTGGTTGGTCAAGTTTGAACTGCTTGATGATGAGCAACCGAATAAGAATGACGATGCAACGCGCCGTCTTACCCAGCTCCAGCTCCCTTTGCTTAGCATTACCACGATATCAAACTTTTCTGGGCATCATGCCGGACGGCAGAGCCTTGGCCAGCTAGCAAGAAATGACAAGATACCGGAGCACGAGCCGGGAACCCCAATCAAGCCGGATATGGCAGACGAAGGGGGGCAAAGGGGGTGAAAAAGTCTGTCCATAACTATGGGTTGGGTAATTTTTTCTGGACTTCAATTAAGTTCGACACTGGCTCTTGGTGCGTCAATCAAGAGTCTTTCTTTTTGTTGTTGTTTGTTTCCGATATTTTCTCTTCTTTCGCCTTCAATTCCTGTTTCTTTGTCTTATCCCTCTTTCACTCGGCACAAGTCTTCCTATTTCTCTTGGCCTTGTTCCGACTTTCCCTTGGACCTACTCCGTATCCCTGGTTGGGTTCCGCAATTCCAGTGACACAATCAGAGAGGCGCAGGATCACGAGGAAGAGAAGAAAAAAACGAGGAACAATCTACCCTAGCTGCAAGCGATGCTCTCTAAGCTTACTCTGTATTACTTTAGCTAAGCGGAAAGAAAACGAAGGCCAAGTCGACTAGTGCCCGTCCGTCAGGGCCAGCAGCTTGGTTAACCGGAAGAGTTACGAGCGTCCATCGTAATCCGGGCCCGGGTATCCGTAAAGTCGCAGAAATAAGGGCCTTCGACACCCGCTCAAATACGCATATGGTACCCAGACGGCGCGCTGAATGTGGTAGTCCTTGCGCGTACTCCCTCAGGTCACTACTAGCACCAGACAATTGTCCGACAACAGCCCAGAAACAGATCCAGCCAATCGTTGTCGCCTTTTTTTCGAATGGTACAATGATCCTCACTCATCATAAGCGACAGCTCGATCTGCTAAAAGATTGAGTTCCAGGGCCACAAGGCAATTGGAAGCTGTGGGCAAAGAAAGTCTCACTAGGCCATTAGGGAGGGGTCGAGGTTCTTGCAGGCCAGGTGGCACCCCTGGACGACGGCGGTCTAGGCGGTCCAGCGCCGCGTCGCGCCTTGGGACATTATTACTGTGTAGCGTTGTGATCTGGTAGCCCGAGCATTTGAGCCGGAGAGAGAGCCATGACCTCAGTCTGACACGTTAAATGGAGCACTGATATTTTTTGATGCCAGCCAACGCGAGCCGAGGAAATAAATGGCGAATATGACGGGGCCGTCTCGCTCCAGAGTAAAAGTCTTTGAAACGAGCCTGGGAAGCAATGATTTGGATCGACCAACAGGCAGAAAACCTGCGTCGTATTGAGGCGAAAAAGGAGTATTGTGGTCGTTGCTGAGATAAGGTGCCTAAAGGTGTAAGGAAGATATTGGATTCTGGTAAGGAAGGTATTGTACCCAAGTAGGGTAGGCAGGTATGTACCGGTTGTTGGGAGTTCAGAAGGACCAAACTTCCTCCGGATACTGTTCTTACCTCACCTCAGCCACTTATTAGGATCATTTTCATTCCCAGTTTCCCGCAATACAACCTCACGGCATGTCATTTCTTACCCTGCCTTCTCATCTTTCATCAACGAATTCTCTCCAGTACGGAGTATACAGGATGGACTCCACTAAGCTAGTGTTTAGGCACACTCTCCAGCAAACAATCAGCCCAATTTCAGTCTCGGCAAGGTATCCAGGCATAGGCCACCAAGTGGCTTGTTTGAGATGGTTATTAGCACCAACTTCGGAGTGCGGAAACACGATGCGGTCGTCCACAGGCAAAGTCAACGGCTTGCCACAGCCTCCATCGACCACGTTGCTGATTCAAACACTCATTATTTCAGCCGCATATCCATCCACCTTGTTTTTCTATGAGCTGATACGTATTATACTCAACCCCGCCCTACCCTGCCCTGCCCTAAATGAATATTGGATTCTAAGATCCAGTTCCGAAAGCGAGCTTTGTGCTCGTGGCTGAGAAACGAGGCACCACATGGCTAACTGGGGCTTATCTTGTCGCCAACGTAAATTGCAACGCTGGAGGATACCCAAATACTCGGTCAGGAGGGGACAGGGTTCACTCGGTAGGGCACCACACTCATGCACGAGGGTAAATTTAGATACGATTCGGATCGTGTTCGTTTGCTGGGTCTCTTGAGTGATCCAAGACCATGAGAGCGACACATCAGAAGTCGTCTACGATGGAGGATTCCAGGTGTGCCCTTCCAGATTGACTGGCACACCCGTGCTTGTCGACCGTTACAGATCTCAAAACGCTGCGCAGTCCCTCACCGGCCTCGAGTATTCGCTGTATTGGATAGTTGCATCCTGTACGGTTTCCCTCTCGGTTCCTGCCTCCGCTTCTCATCAGTAACTCTATCGCCCTCCTTGGGTCCGGAGGACGATGCTCACGAAGCGGGCTAATAAATATGACTGCTTAACGTGCCCAGGGACGGCACAGTGATGACTCTCAGACCTGCCCAGTCAGACACCAGCCTGGAAAATCGGTGTGGGGAAGAAGCCAATGGCGTCCTTGACCAGGTGGACGGATTGAGCAGCGTCATGGGCAAACCTTTATGGTGCTAACAGCACAATGCTACCGAGACTTCGAGGCTCAGTGCCCCAGGATACCAGGTGCTGGGTTCCAAGATGGCCATCCCACATTCCGCCCATGCTCTGTCGACATCTCGCCAGGGCGCAATATGATTTGTCAAGCATGTTAGACCAGATACAGTCCATCTTGAAACAAACGCCTGGGACGGCCAACAACGGAATGAGATCATCATCTCGTCGATCCTTTGGCGCCGACTCCCGCCATCTTCATCCAGGGCCCCAAGCTACAGACAGGGGGAAGACAAGGGCCCCTAGTCGCCTCAAGATTTCGAATGAGGGTGTGTGCATAGCACAGACTTTGCCTTGCTGCAGGCCGCTTTTCGCAGTGGAGATCCCCAGCTACAATCTCGGCCGTAGAGTACGGAGCAAGCAAGCCCATACTGTACCTTTTTGCTCAACTCCCCCGCTTCTCTTCACGAACATTCTTCTGCAGCCTTGTCAGGCATCCGCCTGCCCCTGAACTGAGATGGCCGCGATATTACGATAACCCTTTCCCATCTCCCACGAGTCGGGCATTTCGTGCCGTTTGCGGCATTGACCGACTTCTCGCCTGGGACATGGCGGCTGAGCTACCAAAGCCTGGTGTCGATGTTTTGTCGATCGCATTATGGTTTACTTGCGGTATCCTCAACTCTTTTCGGGAGTCACATTACGGGTCCTGTGGATAGGATAGCCTGCGAGCCATGGACGACGACTGCGTTTTTTACTCATACACCGACATTTTGGACAATCAGGCATCACGATCACGGGGTCACGAGGGAATACGATGTCGTGCCCCAAACTGAACAGGCCAGAGATACCAACCACGGACACATGGTCGTGTCGCATGCGGTCAGAGTGCGCCAAGTTGCACCTACTGAGTCGCTGATAGGATACTCCGTATATATTCTGTCAATAGCACAGGCAGAGCAGAGGCACTGTTGAAACGGCACCGACATGCTGGGCCAGCCATAGCCGCCATGGATTCTGATTTGCTGTTGAATGAACAGGCCCTTGGAGGTGCGTTGCGTGGGGGAGAGCAATGACGTCTCTGGTCTGCCATCTAGCCAGTCGGCTGAGAAATTCAATGGTGCTGATGGCCGGCCCCGAAGGGATCTCAGGGCCCGCTGTGAGACATGGGGTCGCTTTCCCCTGAGGCGACGCTTCTGGGTTCTGGGTGTTGTCTCGGGTGGGGGAATCACGATGCTGCAGCTTGCTTTTGGTTCTGTTCCCATCAACATTGTGTCGGGGTTAAGCTCATTTGCCCGAGAACCACACAATACGCTTCAAGAGTATGACATATCGACGCCTATGTAAGCCTCACTATGACAACTCCAGAGGACTTGAGCATGTTGGCCGAGCAAACAGTCTTGACGACGGATGAACAAGGGTGGCTCAGAGTGTGACATGTCGCGACTGGACGGTGACGTGCGTGGGAGATACTCTCTCCCAAATATCAAATGGCGATGATGGAAGACGCAGGAGCACCCCCCAGCATCTCGCGACATTCACGACATGCGTACATACTACGTAGGCAGGTATGTACGTACGAGCACCTGCATGGTCAGTCACGCGGTGGATTTATCAATCACCACAGTCGGAGTGATGGCATCTTGCACCTCGCTCGGTCAATTGTACAAGGACCACTCCAATTGTTCACCATCTCTCGGGCGGTTTACCGAACCATCCGCTACATGTGATGATTTGAAACAAGACCTCACAGTTTGACTCGGTGTCATCTCTCGTTCTCCATCTCAAAAGAGGGGTCAGCGGCTCGGCCGCGTCGGCCATTACCTGAAGGGTTCAGAAGGCGGCCCAGCCGGCCTCCGTACGTGCTCATTCAGCATTGGTATATCTAACATACATTGCCAAGAAAAAGTACAGTGTACACGGTGTGCCGTTGGAAATTATCATGCGCCTGATCAAGGTCAAGGCTGTTAAATCTCTCAAGTTTTTGTGCTGGTAGATGCCAAGCTGGTGTGGCCTGCCAAGCAATATTGGGACCGAGTTTGATGCTTTGCTACCCGCCATATTCTGCCCTCTTCTCAGGTTCGTGAGTGGCTCGTACTCTACACACGAGCAACGATTGATGCCGGCAATGCCGTTCCAAGACTTATACAGACCACGCCCTCAAATCCAACTAGACTAACGTTAGCATACTCGGTACGATGGGTTGAGTCCACGTGCCCTCCCCCAAGCAGCACGTCAAAACGATCGACCCCCTTGAAGGGATTGTCGACAGCCAACCACAGAGAGCCAAGCCTCTGCGGCATGCAATCCCGTCTGTATCGGAGGCCTGCGTCACAGTCTGTCTACAACTTCTATTGAGGCTTCGGCCTGTCGTCCAATTTCATGAAACTTGCAGCCGCCTATCGCGTCATTGTGGGCGGCCACCTGATGTGCTGCAGCTATGCAATACTACGTCTGGGTTCGCTTTAGGTGTCATAGAGGCCTAAACCACGCGAGCTCTCCATCAATAGACTACCCCAGCCGAGGTCTGCTGCGGGTTGTAGCCATTCAATGTGAGCCAATTGGTTGCGCAAGGCGACCTCTTAAACCACGCCCTTCTCGTCCCGTTCAGGTACGTTAGCTTGAGCAAATGTTGACCGCAACTTCGGTTATCAGTCGATGTTGGGGCGGTGTTCGGCCGAGACACTATTCCTAAGAGATCAGCATCTTGCTCAGGATAACTATCTGCTATGTACAGAGCCGCACGTGGAGCAACAATCAAGATCGGACCTCTTGTTTCATGGCTGCCTACTACATAGTTGGTCAGCTTTACGTCGACTGATAACTCACCTCGCTCAAGCCAGCTTTGGGATTATCAGGTTTCCTTGTGCCATGAAGAAAACCCCCTCGGCCATGTCGTTTTCGCCTGCATCCTCGCGTTGGGTTACTTCATCAAGCATACGTTCGATCTAAGGGCTGAGAAAGATGCGGCTACGACCTGCTGCTACCGGCGCGGTGACATCAACCAGTCCTCCTTATCGGGCAATCTATCTGGCCATATCCTGGCTTACATGAGGCACAGGTGTCTAGGGGCTGTGATATGCTACGCGAGACCGAACGGCGGTGACGGGCAGATCAACTGGACCGATCTAGACCGATTCTGCGGGAGTGTCCGCCGCCCATTGTGCGTGCGGCTGTCCACACATCACATTGCGAGAGGAAACGCGGCGGGTTCGTGGATGAGACGTCTCAGCCCGATCTGTTGATATATCTCACAAGACGACGGTTGACTCGACAGACATTGCTTTTTATGGCGTCCATGTCCCAAGCTGGCAGCCGTCTGTAACACCCAGCACGATCAGTGGATCAAATGTCCAAGATAATTGCTGAGAAGCGGACAGGTTGATTCGTGGGATTTTGGCAGCTTTCGTCGCGCACTGTCCTTATCTGTGCAGCAAATGAATGGCAGTGGACGAAAACAGCACACAGGTCTTGAGGCTGTGGTTTGGTGATAGCTCATGTAATGCTCACTCGGCCATGGCGTTGTCGGCCTCGGGCGGCTGTAGGTGGTCAGCCAGACCAGACTGGGTGACACCAAGTGACGCACGGGACAGAAGCGGCATGGTGAGCTTCAAGCCGACTCGAGTCAAGCGCCGACCCCGTGGCCGTTGGCATGAAATGAATCTTCGTATCCTCACTCCGTACGTACATAAGCTCAGACCGAGCGAGGCCTGGGGATTGGTCGCGGAGCGAGAGACGGTACCGAAAGCCATGTGCTCGCGCCGATATACCCCTGGCTCCCCAAGGATCACGGCCAAGCCTGGATTACAACGAAGCGCTGACGGTCCCAAGCGGATGGGAAGCAAGCAATATATCCGCAACAAGCCATTATGCACCGCAAGGGCGCTCACCTTGTTTTGTCGGTAGACCCTATCCCGGCGTCCCAGGGACTTGCAGAGGCCGAGCTGCTTAAAATAGCACGCCCCCCTCGAGGCGCTTTGGCCTGCTGCTGCACATCATCGATGCGCACAGCAAAGCAAGGGGTCGTGGGCAAGAGGAAGTACGAGATATATTATGTGCTACCAGTTCTGAAATATCAGGGGTGTGACGGCCGACTCGGAATTGAAGTTTCCAACTGACACTGTTTGCTAGTTTAGCGGCCAATTTCACGGGACTGATCCCCGGAGATATCAAAGCGTTGGAGGCGCCATTGCTTGCTAGCGTCCACGGCATCCAGAGGCATCTACGTATCTGCTGTATCAAGGTTGTGCGGCAGAACGAGGCAACACGGCGTCGCAGAGACAGCAATCTCAGAAGAGGCGCCACGTTCAGGTGACAACTCTGATGATGATGATGATGATGATGATGTTGATGTTGTTGTTGTTGTTGTTGTTGTTGTTGTTGTTGCTTTTTGTCTTGTCCACCGCAGGGACATCCAATTGTCGGTGGACAGGTTCCAACAGGCATCATGGGACTTGTCGTGATCTCGAAAGAGAAACTCGTAAACATTTGACAGTTGACAGCAGATGCCCACAATACGACCATGTGTTTGCTTCTAGCTTTTGCGTTGTTGGACCTCCTGGCCAAAGCCTTGTTATGTTACGAGGCTATCAAGGGAATCCCTACCTCGTGTACGTACACACGTACGCTACTTGCCAGGGCTCCGTCGGCGGCTTCGAAACTGAGCCTTCTAGAATCCTTCCTCGAGGCCCACCGTTTCGGACCCCCTGGAGGCCATCACCGCCTTGGGCTGGCAGTTTTGATTGTTCTTTTTGTTCTCATCAATCAGGGTCCCACCTCAAAACCTGGATGGCGATCCTGTGTCACGAGAGGCGGGTTTTCTTCTCTTCTTTTTTGGCACCTCAATCAGCCTTGTCAGTCCCCCCCAGCGCGCGGGCGATAGAGCAACACGCTGGCAATGACAAGTCAGTTTCACCACATGGATGCCACCACGGAGCTCGTCCTAGCGTCACTACGCTACATGTATCGAGAAGGAGGTCAATGTGCTGTTCTTGAACGCGGGTTTCCGAGCCACAAAGGGTGTCCGCTGCGTTGGTCTTGCCTTGGTCAGATGCGCATTTCATGCTCCCTCCCCTCCAGCTGAGTCACTCGTGCTCGAGGGAGAGGACGATGCATTCATTCATTCACCTCGGCTGCAGTCCCAGAAGATGCTCTCTCGGCCTGAACAGGGTCTGCCCTGGGAGTTGGGGCATCTCGACGGGGCTGGCATCCCGACAGCATGGCACTTTGAGGCGAGAACATGGAGCTTGGCTTGATTCCCATCGACGTCCCAGTCACAGCATCCACTCCACCATTCTGCCTCTTTCAGCGATGCCTGCATGCTTCAGCCTGGGGGCCCTTTCTCGCCCTTGATACTCGGCCGTCTAGCCTGCCACGGCACAGTCGACTTTGGACAATCGTCCGGTCAGCTGCGCTGCATGGCCCCCTCTTGTTGGCTGACGTTTTGCAACCCCAGAGGATATCTATCCCCTGCGGCGTCAAACTCGCCAAGTCGAGTTCGCATCGCATCGCATCGCATCGCACTTGTCAGATGCTGTGCAGCGAGTCGAGCTGGTGGCGACAGCATGTTTGCAGAAGCGAGATATGCGTGCGAGCATCTAATGGGACACTTGGCTGTCTACTTTGGGCAGCGTTCCGTTCTGGCTTGGCTGGTCAATAATGCTGCTGCTGCTTTCTTGCTCAGGCTTTCATCACCTCGTATGGACTTGTTAGCGTCCCAAGAGTGCCATGGCCTCGCCCATGTCGACCTGGTGGAGCCCCAGCTGCGCCGTGCGTGTATTGTCCAGCTTCTTCTGGACATGACTTAACGTTTAGTTACTCGTCGATAATCGCAGGGTATGTATACACTTTGCTCATGATATGAGCCAAGAGTGTCAGATGTTGAAGCTCTTGCAGGTTTAGCTACTCCCGACGTTGAACAAGAGTAGCAGCAGCGTATAATACAATTACTAGGATATCATGATTCTTGTTCCTGGCTGAGAAACATCTAACTAGAAGAAGCTTGATCTGTCTAAAATAGGATCAAACTCCAATAATCTAACCAGTTCCTTATTTTGAAGCCTGCATCTTGGCCTTTACCCATGCCTCAAGTCCCTCAAGTGCAATCTCTGTAAAGAAAAAACAATTAGCGCCATCCAACGACAGAAGATCAGGGAGGGGGGTTCTGGTTAATTACCTTGCACATTGGGAGGCAGCTCTCCGACCTTCTGTTCCCATGTAGTCCCGTCGCTTTCCGTGATGACAACCTTGGAGCGCCGAACGTCCCAGAGCAGCTTCCAGCCCGTACGGCGAGTCAAAAGCTTCTTATCATCGCTTTTGAAAACCTCCCGCAGGCGCTCGACCAAGCGGGGGACCTCAACGCCCATGAGAGCGTTGTTGATACCTGCCAGTGGAAAACAATCCAAGTTAGCATCTTGTCCCTCTCTCCCTTGAATCTGAAACAGAGAGGTGCCACCTACTGTTGCGGCTGAAGATGTTGCTGAAGCTGGCTGCAATGACAAGAGGAATCTGCTTGGCCAGAATTGACGTTGCGGCCTGTTCTCTGGAGCTTCCCGTGCCGAAGTTGTAGCCACCGACGAGGATGTCACCCGGCTTGGCGACTTTGCCAAAGTCTGGGTCGTAGTTCTCCATGCATACCTCGGCCATTTGCTCCTTGGTCATTTGCTGGTAGGTAAACTTTCCTGGATAGATGCCATCGGTGTTCAACTGGTCCTGGTCGAGCTAGGCGTCAAAGGATATGTTAGCGCGTCTCATGCAGATTACCACTAGGGGGGTTTTACGCACGAACAGAATCTCTCCTTCGATCTTCTCGGGGAACCCGGGGAGGACGTCGACCAACTCATCTTCAGCTGCCGTTGACGGCTCGGCGGCAGAGCTGTCACCGGCACCCTCAGCAGCGGCAATCACGCTGTCCATCTCGGAGAGAAGCTTGTCGAAACCGTCCATGACAGCGGTGGCTTTATCGGCAGCGTAATCGCCGGTTCCCTCGCCAATGATAACCTTCTCGACACCTTCAGGCCTGTGGTACCAGTTCGGCCCGGCAATCTTCCCCTGGATCGCACTGGCTGCGACCACTTCAGGCGAGCCGAGGTAGGCCTCAGTTCTCACGCGGGAACCCATTCGCCCAACGAAATTGCGGTTGCTGGCCGAGATGGCCCTCTCTCCGTCCACAAGCAAGCCAGCTCCAAGCCCGATGCAGACCGCACAACCAGAAGGCAGAACCTTAGCACCGGCCTGTTCAAGCACCTGCCAGTCGCCAGCCTCCTCAGCAGTCTTCTGCTCGGCCTTAGAAGCGGCGGCAAGGTAGAACTCGACGTTGGGATGGACCTTGGCCACTTCCCCATTCTTAGAAGCCTCCCGGAACACACGCGCCGCGTTTGCGATATCCGAAGCACGAGAGTTTGTGCAAGACACAAGGCTTAGATGACTCTGTGTTAGCTGAAAAGTTCCCTGCAAATATAGAGGAGGTTGTTATCTGTAAACATACTAAGCCTTTTGGATTTCAATGTTCTGCGGCTCGAGTTTGCTCAGCGGATTGGCAACCTTGACACTGTTAGGGCCGGAGATGAAAGGGCTCAAGGTGGACCTGGGCTAGTTAGCAGGCAAGCGGCTTGAGAGCGGTGCAATGGAATATGGCTTTACAGGTTCATGTAGAGCTGCTTGGCGTAGACAGCGCCGGGATCGGCGACCAGCTTATTCTTCTCCAACTCGTCAATGCGCTCATGGTTGATACGCTCAGTCGTAGGGCTGTTCGTCATAGCTGCGGTGGTGGCTTTGGCGCGGTACCAAGAGATGAGTTTTTCATCAACGGGGAAAATCCCTATGATATCTGTTAGAAGCTGGAAAGTTGGTACCCTGAAGATATGGACTCACCGCCAAGAGCACCAAATTCCGTCGTCATATTCGATATGCTCAGGCGGTCATCAATAGGTAAGCTCGCTAACGTTTGTTCAGAGCCTGTGAACTCAATGATGGAGTTCAAGACGGAGTCTCCAAATAACCCGCATAGTGCGCTATAACTGCGTAAGTGACGTGTATACTCCAAGGGGATGAAATGCAAAGCTTACACAATCACATCTTTCCTAACCCAAGAGCCTGTCAGTAATCATGGCCATCTCGTTTACCAAAGAACGCATCGCTTACCCTGTTACACCAGGGGGGAGTACCCCAGTGAACGTCTGGAGCAAAGTCAGCCACCATAACCACGGACTAACTAATTCATGACTTTCCTCACAATTTGAACAGTTGGTGGCACAAGCCACCAAGTCTTAGAAGTAGCAAGGATCGCGGCAGCATCTGTGCGAACCACGGGAGTTCCCAAACAACCAACGCCACCTACATCGCCATCATATATCATCAGCAACTGCTATTGTCTCAGTGGGATATGCGGGGTATTTGGGCTCTCGTACCGTAGTGATTGGAGTGCGAGTCACTAGCAACACCTGAGACAACGTATCAATATATCTATCAAAAACTTCATCCACGTCCCGGGTCATCTGCGAGACTCGACGTACAGAGCGTTCCTGGCCAGGCGAAGCCCTCCTCGACCATGATCTGGTGTCCAATACCATGTTTCGGTGGCGAACACCAGATGCCATGCTCGCGAGCAAACTCTTGTATTTTTGCGTACTGTTAGAGTTAGAAGAGGCCGGAGTGACTGATAAAACACCTGCGCCTACCTTGGCAAGATTTGCCTCGGATTCATTTTGTACGTCATGGTCCATTGTGAACACGCTGGAGACGGAGTCAGACATGTACATGTATAATGCGAGCTGATCCTGTACTAGACTTACATCTGGTTGGGGTCATTGACCTTGGTGCCACCCATCTTTTTGGACAGGAATTTCTCGATGGCGGCAGCAGAATTGTCATGTGTCATACTCTTGTGTGGCCTTTCAGAAACACACATTTAGCCTCAGTTCGTCGTCAAGCTTTCGAATCGGGTATTGCGCATTGTGCCTACCGTAATGTGACATAGTCTCCTGCTCTGACGATCTTGCCGGGGGCCAGCCCATCTGCGTACTTCTGGACAATCTTCTCAACCAACGTCTGCGGTTTTGCCGGGGCAGCAGGTGTTTGGGAAGTTCGAAGAGCATCGGCAACTAGGGGGTTCTCGAGCTGGGAGTGAAAGGCATAGTGCCGTCGTTGAGGGACGGAAGGATATGAACGGAATCGAGTCACAGTGGCGGTCGTGGGCACCGAGAGTAATCGGGTGCGGGCAATCGCAACGCAAGACATTGCTCTCCGCTAGAGGACGAAGGATATCAGCCTGGCATATTCATCACGATGGGATTTGGGGCTCTTGCTCAGCACGGGGAAGCATACCATTGTAGCCATGATGAATGGTTAAAGCCAAAATAAATTGGCCTATGAGAGTTTCCGATCACGAATCCTACGGTAGTGAGTGTCCTGGCGACTCAGCTTCCACGGCAGACGTCGCGACGTGGAACTTGAGGTTGAGGATATAAAGTTGGACTTGCTCACAGGCTATGATACTGGCCGGTCTCGGAGTCACGTGGCAAACTTTTTTGTCCAGGTTCCGCGATTTTCCTTTCACAATGCATAATGGAGGCGTTGTGATTGGTTGTTCTATCTCTCGAGCTATCGAGCACCTCCGCATCGTTGGTTTGCCCCAGTGTTATAACTCTAGCATTCACCAGCTTTTTCATAGCTCAAATCTGATATTGCATTATGTCCAGTCTACTTAAACTCTGGTGACGATAGTGGGTAAACAAGGTACCGATCTAAGCGATGCTTTCAATTGGCCCAGCTCTATCGTGACCCTTGAGATAGTTGCTGTGCCCTGTAACTATCATGCTGCCTAGTCTAACTATAGGTAACTTAGCACGTAGCATTGCTGGAAGCTGGCCTAGTAGCCTGAGCAGACAAGTATGTATGACAACCTCACGTCTGCTCAGGTTAATAAAGCAGCTAACTTACTACTCAGACCCCGTGCCTAATCTGGATGCCGGACATATGAATCATCGGGGCAGACTATTGAGGGAGGTCGTGAGGGCTACGCCAGGAGTTGACCGTCATGGCTCGGGCCGGTCGCATGTGTCAACTTGCAGACTGACTGATCACCTTCACGTCCATATACCACCCTACACTCCGCATCTACAGTAGTTCGTCTTTGAACCCCTGGGTGTTTGCGAGCCAAAGGCACAGATGACCTGCCTGGCGAGTCGCATTCAGGTAGAAGGTAGTACAAGGGGCAGCAACCCTCAGGCCCGGCGCGGCACGGCGATGAGGGGATCGAGGGCGCCGTGCCTCTGGTAACACATACAAGATAGGGAGGGGGGTGTGGTTGACATCCAGTCTCACGGATAGCTGCGGTATGAGGGAACAAACACAGAACTACCATTTCTCCTCTATCATCAGGCCAAGGCTGGACGCGGCGAGTGCCATGCCGAACGCCCTCAGGACACGTATGCACGTCTTGATCAAGCCAGCAAAAGGCATTTCCCAAGTATTTTCGACAGCATGGACGAAACGTCGCACAAGGTGTGGATAGTGATCAAAGGTCGGACGTTGAGCCTGATGGAGCCGGCAATGCACTCAATACCGGTGAACCACCATCGTCCCATGTACTACGTATGTACACTGCCAGCGGTTGCCTTATCGGCAGTTTACCGCGCGAAAAGAGAGAATATCACAACCGGCAATCATCATCATCATCATCAGCTGAGACGACTTCGCTCGGACACTCAATGCAGGTGAGCTGTCGCCGACATGATTCAAAGCATTCGACACCACTATCGTCCGCCATGTCTCGTGATGCTATTATGCCACACAGCTGCTTCTGACATCGGTTGAATATATTGCCAACGTAGTAATCTTGACCGCATCCCCCCGTGAGACGTGCCACGTCAACCGTCAATGCCATCCAGTGTCGAGCCAGTCTAGCAGTCTGACATCTGACGGCGACTCTCAACGGGCGCAGCATAGCGTCCGTTTCACGACAACAAACGCTGGCTAGTAACGTAGAGGCGTGACATGAACAGCGCTCCTGACGCCGGGGCCACGCATTGAATTAATCTCTCACAGGCTTGGTGGGAATCACGCCATCACTCGCATATTCGTCCGGTCACGTTTCACACATCGAAGCTCGAAGCTAGTCATAGCGGAAGCTGTCAAGACAAGGGATCCCTTTCCTCGATAAGATTGCCTTACGTGAACGTGAAACGGCGGATTCGGTCCCGGGAAACTGGTCCTGCTGCGGGGGTGGACCATGTTTAGATGACAGCTGTTGGGTTTATTTGTGGTGAGGGGCGTATGAAGAGGTGGCAAAGGCGAAAGCCCGGAAGGATGGGTCCGATGATTACATGGATATCCCGGGCTCGAACGGGGGTCCGGGAAAAGCGCACGGACGTCATCGGAGCCATGACCCCGGGTGGCGCCCCCGGAGGTTTCGGGACAAGCCCGGATCGGACCCGCCGCCACAAAGCTTAGAGCCGGGTCAGACGCTGCTGGTCTGAGACACCTTTTTGAGGGAGATGGAAGGGGGTTTCTCAGGAGAATTAACTGAGGCCAGCCTCTCCTTGTTCTCGTACAGCCACATCGCCCAAGGAACCCTGCGCTGCATCCCCTACCTAGATCGGTTGCTGAAGATTTTCCCTGGGGCTGGAAGAGATCCAGATTGTGTGCTACGCGGACCACCTGGCGACCTCGACGCCTGTTGCAGCTGCTGAGCTACGCAACGAATATACTGCTTATTATCGACAGACTCCGGCTGTGTCACGTTCATGCCGGCATCAGCTCTTGGACCCAACATGCGCTGAGGAAGAGCTGTATCCATGACACTGGTGTCTATTGGAGCCAACATGAGTCGAGGCTCTCACGCGACGAGCCAAGCCTTTTCGTCATTCCCTCGCACAGTCATGGCGCGCGTCTCAGGACCTTGTTGAGATGCAGAATCGGCCCTGCGACTACCCGTGTGCGACGGCTGAGGTGGCCTCGTGAGGGCGCAAGAAGCCGCTGTCTGTCTGCCTTGTCCGACGAACCTGGCATGATGAAGTTGCGAGGCTCTTTCACGGCCTACATCTGATGATGATGCGCGTCTTATTCGTTGTACTGGACAAGCAACGAGATACCCTCGTACAGGAACGGCATGAATCGCGTGGCTGGAAACGGATGTTCTGCGCTCGCCTATCATGCCGTACTCCGCGAAGCCTTGACAGTGTGTTTCTCGTCGACGCCGGGCACATGATTTTCCTTGGTGTTGCTCTGCATTGCCGGTCACCACGGGCCGGTCAGGATCGAACGGTATCATGACTTGACTGATGTGTAACTGAGTGAGGTCGGCTGCGAGACTGAGGTATGCAGGTAGGCGAGATCTGAGGAAGAATCGAATGGAATTCTCCAAGTGTCATGTCTGTTCGTGATAGCAATGGCCTCGACTTTAGGGTAGGTGGTTGTTATTCGTGATAGTGAGTAAAGATACGATGGTGGTTTGGTGAATCGCTAGAAACTTGTAGAGCATGATACGATCAAGTGCATCTAGTGGTTATATACTATGTCAAGATAAATCTTGTAGTATCATTTAAGCCCATGTATTTACCATGTTTCTTCTAGCGAGTTCCTCGCCCCGTCCAGGTTGAAGAAGAAACATTTGAATAGATCGAGGATACATATAGGGTAACTCCCTGCTCACTGCTTTGACACGTCCTGCATGAGGAATATAGCCTTCAGAATACAATACGAAGATGGTTTCCTAAACTTGTGGGGTCTCGGGGCATATTATAAATGGTAATTAGCAAGTAGTCGTCTTCCATGAGTGAAAGAGTTGCCTCCCGGTCGAGAAGATCAGGCCAACACCTCACACACTTGGTGACATACAAACCAACGATCATACCCAAGGCCACCACACAAAGAGGCGTAGATGAACGATACAGAACTCTTTGAAATATTCATTAGACTCTCCATGCTGTTCTCCATCCAAAGCACCTGATGCAAAATACTCCATCCCACTCACTATCCCCTACCGCCTAGCCACAGGCGCCGCTTTGGACTGAATCTCGCGAATCGTCTCCCTCGTCCTCGGGTTCGCCTCGAAGCTCGCCTCGATGAGATCCACAACTTCCGCGGCAGAAAAGTACAGACTCAGCTCACTCTCGAACCACAGGTAGCGCACCTCGTTGAGATTGCTCTGGAGCACCTCGCTGAGGTACTTGAGCCGCAACCAGCTAGGTGCAAATTGCGCCGTCTGTGGCACCTCATCCTCATGGCCTACGTTGTTGCCCGTCGTGCCGGCGAGGTTGCTCGGCAGGAAGAGGTCGTCAAGTTCGGTGGCTGTGGCGATAAGTTTGGCGATACTGTAGGCTTCTTCCTGCCCAATGGACGACATCTCGAGTACGTCTGTGATGAGCTTGGTGGCCAGGGCCTCAGCCAAGGAGCCGAGGGCCTGGGTCCAGACTGAGCGGGCGAGGACGTCCTTCCAGAGGGTGGCCATGCTACGGATGCGGGCGGCGCCGGACTCGACGCAAGCTTCCATCTCGTCCTGCTGCATCAGGCTGTGTGAGCCGCCGAGAAGATCGCGAAGGACTGTTTTTTGGATGTTCATCTCACTACCGTAGCTTCGGTTGGCGAAGCTTTGTAGACTTTTAATGTCGTTGTCAACGCGGAGCATGTTTCGAGCTCGGGGGGTCAAATCCTCCCGCTTCTTCCAGCCGTCAGCAAACTCCGAAAGCTTCTCAGCTAGATACATGGCATCGTTGTACAAGAACCTGCTTTGTGTCAATGGCGATCTTGTCGACTAGCTCAAAGTACTGCTCAGAGTACTTACATGTTCCCTCCATCATTAAATGAGTAGTAGTAGGGCGAGATGGCCCTGAATAGTGCCAGAGCAAATGTTGGTAGGCCAAAGAGACCCGGTGCGGTGGCCGCAAGGGGGGCGTATTCAACATCATCTCTTGTCAACGCAGCACCGTCTTCTAAGATTGCGTAGATAAGCTCAAGGACCGGCTCTGGCATAGATGAGATGCTGTATGTCTCCCGAAGGACAAGTTCTCGGGTCACATCGTGGGGATTGGAGGTCTTGCCCTGGACTGCTGGCTCCGGCTCAGCTCCTTGCGCTACATCCTCGTCTCCCCAGCCCCAAGCAGCAGCACTGTCATCCTCATCGTCGTTGTTCTTCTTCGGCGCTTCTATGATTTCTTGAACCGGCTCGGCCGCAGTATCATCCACGTCCCAGCCCCAGGCGTCTGCGCCGTCATCCTCATCGGCTTTGGTAGACTCATTGCTCCTGGATTTGGGCCGGGATTGGGCATCAGCTTGGTCGTTGTCTTCGTCCCACGCATCCCCCCAGTCGGCTCCCCAGTCGTTGGCCTCGCCAGTTGTTGCTCCCGGGGTCTTGGTGATCTCCCTTCCCTCTGCAATAGACACCATCTGTTTCTCGACCTTTTCGACCTGTTTGGACTCGCCAATCCCGCCAAGTAATTTGGATCGCACAGAGTCGAGCGTCGTCTCTCGACATTTCCCAAGCCATATCGATGGCGCGTTCTCAACCCAGTTCTGCAAGTCTGTGAACCCCGTGTATCCGTTCCTGGTAAGAGCTTCGCAGAATTCTCGCGCCCTTTTGATCATGGCCTGAAACCTATCCATCTCCGTCAATGACGAAGGTACTTCTGCGTCCAGCCATCCATCAAGGAGTTTCGGAATGACATCTGCCATCATGAAGTTACCAAGTGACGGTAACAGGTCAGAGGGGAGCTTATGGGAAAGGAAAGCAAAGACCGTTTCCAGATCTGCGAGGAGGACCTCAACAGATCGCGGGGACTCGCCTGATAGTTTTAAGACATGGCCCTCTACCTGTATTGCTGGAAGAATCTCGTTTCTCGTGTCCATGCGAGGAGTCACGATAGCAGCATCCACGTTTCGCCAAAGCTGCTCCATACGCTCATCGACCTCTTTGTAGGCTCTGAGACCAATCACAGCGTCGCTAAGACTCATTTGCTCGTCTGACAACTATTAGCGATAGACATAACATGCAAAGTAATAAGCCAACCTTTGACGTTATCGTAGACGGCGATTTGTCGGGCTTCAATATCAACATGAATCAAAGCCTTCCAGATATGGTCGAATACTTCATGAACAGAGGACTTGAGCTCGAAGCTTCGCAGGTCCAATAATTTCATGACTCGGCAAGTTCTGCTGACGCCGACCTGATCTAATGCTTCCCATGATTCTGCGCGGAATAGTTAAGTATAGGACAACAGAGGCAGGCCAGTGGTGATAACATACTCTCGAGTAGCCGCAACGAGTCTAGGATCCGACGCTCGTTTTTGGCAGCCTCCACCTCGCTCAGAAGTTCATTGACATACTGGATGCCTCGCAGCACACCGTGGAGCTGCTGGCTGTACTGGACCTCTCTGTTTAGGAACTCTGTCTTTTCCTCGGCATCCTCGATGGCCTCACCAGAGACATCTGGGGCTTCAGATTGTCGCACAATATCGTTGGCGATCGTCTTTGAGCGGATGATATCTTCCTGAAGAGTCTTTGCGTTGCGCACCCAAGAACTGACCTCTCCTCTGGTCTCTTCGTTGATGGTATGTAGCTCGGCCTGTGGACGTCGTGAGCAACGTGGTTGAGGGTATACAAAATGGTCGTTCGAGACAGAGTCTATTTACCTCCACCTCATGTTTAGCCTGAGCTAGAGCCTGGATTGCAGGTTGTAGGTTGGTTTCGGAGACGGGAGGTAGGGCGGAAACATCGTCGGGGAATCGACCATCAAGCGAGAAGGCGACGAGAGCGTCGCTAAGTTTCTGCGGCGATGGCTCGGTTGCTGTTGTCATTTTGAGGGAGTGAAGAGAGAGTGACAGCTATTAGGAAGAGGCTCTCGCGGAGCGACGTCACGGTTGGTGAAGCTATCGTGTGTCGCAGGATGATGTGGTTGTTTATTCGTGGCTGTTGGAGTTGGGTCATGCTTTGTTCGACATTTAAGACTGGAGATTATGGTGCTGTTTATCAAAGGATCGGTGACTCTCCGGACGTCGTTTAGGAGAAAATGTGAAGCTAGTTCGTCATGAGATTGGGATGTTGGTGTTGTAACGTTAAGTTGCCAAGTTTCTCTCGCCGTCATGGCAGCTCTCATCCACCTTGTAACTACGTACCTGCCCTCCAGAGCTCAGGCATCCCGTCTCAACGCTGTGGCTGATGGTCGTGGCCAGTGCGCTTAGCGGTTGTGCAGCCAATCAACGCACAGGCCACCGCCATAGCATTGTTCTGGACAGACTATTCCTCCTCATTTGTATTGTTCTTGACTGCAGTTGGGCGCGCAGGTTATCGATGAATGGGAAAGCACAGCAATGGGACGTGCCTGCTTGCTGGGAATGGCTTGTAACGTAACTATTTGTTTGGCTGTGCGGCTGGCAAAAGCCGAGCCAGAGCCAAGCTTACATTCAGCTTGTGATTGATGCAGCAAGAGTAAAATACCTGGGTACTTACTTGAGTTCGCGTATAAACCATTGCCATCTGCCTCCCCAGCTTCTTCCTCCGTACCCTCTCTTCTCTTCTCCTCTCTTCATTATCATCTTGCTTCTTTCTGTCTGGCTGTCACTTGTTAGTCGTAGCGTTGTGCTGCCTGTTGATAGCGGGGTAATTTTTTCCTTCAGGTCCCTTTCTTACTGATTGGACCCCTCCTTCTCGTCTTCACTCTCACTCGCAGCAACCAACGCCTACAGTATCCAGGTGAGTGAGGCTGTTTACGTTTTCTTGCCTTTGCTTACTATATTTGTGTTACGTCCTTTGCTGCCCTTTTCATCTCAGGCATCTGCCTGGCTTGCTTTCTTCCTTCTTTCTCCCTCTTGTCAATCCTGCTCGTTGTAGCGGGGTTCCTGGGTTGTCCTTCTCGCTCGCCGTGCAACCGACTCTATGCTCTGGTGAAGACTATGCACTTCAACCAGGTTCTCCCTCATTTCTGATCCTCGACCGACTACTTGCCATATCTGCTTCACGGGACTTGAATAGCGGGCTAGTGGCTACTGTTTGCGTTATCCACTGACTGCTGTTCTTTTTTGCTTCTCGGCGCGAGAACAACTGCCAACGACCTCAGTATCAGTCGTGATGTCACCAAGAAACACGCAATCTCAATATACTGTTGCAGTGGTAGTTGCCCTGATCAGCGTATTATCCTACTTCCTACTCTCGGGCTATGGCCTCGGTATTCTCAATTCCGAGTTAGTTGTGTTCATTGTTATGTTTCTGGATTATAACTTGCTTTGCTCGAGCATGGTATCTATAACTGCAGTGCCCAGTTCGATCTCTGTGCAATTCATAGTTCTCTGATTCACTCTTTTCTTCTTCTTCTTCTTCTTCTTCTTTATACACTTCATAACCCCAAGGCTCTCTTTACTTGATCTTCTGCCGTTTCGTCCTTCGAGCATTCAGCATTCTGCCTCAAAATTTTCACCCTCTTCTTCATGGTCAAGTGCTCCGCTAACAGATCAAGTCTCTTTTGGAGCCTTCCAGGCCTAAGACACTTCAAGATGCCTTCTGAAGCGTCCAAATCACAGTTCCGCAAGATTCAGAGCTTCAAAACCGACTTTGCTCCCTGCACAATCACCCAATATGTGTCGGAGCGCAGCGGAATGCAAGTCGTTGTCGCTGACCGTAAAGGCCCCAAGGTCAACGGCTATTTTACCCTAGCTACCGAGATCTTTGACGATTCTGGGGCTCCCCATACTCTTGAGCATCTCATTTTCATGGGATCCAAGACCTACCAGTACAAGGGTCTTCTCGACAAGCTCTCTTCTCGAGCCTACTCCCACACCAACGCATGGACTGCTACCGACCACACAGCCTATACTCTTGAGACTGCCGGTTGGGATGGCTTTGCCCAGATTCTGCCCGTCTACCTCGAGCATATAGTATTGCCTACCATCACGGATGAAGGGATTGTAACTGAGGTCTGGCACATTGATGGCGAAGGGAATGATGCCGGTGTTGTCTACTCTGAGATGCAGGCTGTTCAGTTCCAAGCTGCTGAGATCTTGGACCTCAAGGCTCGCCGCTTACTCTACCCTGAGAATGTTGGCTTCCGTTATGAGACTGGCGGCATGACAGATGCCCTTCGTGTTCTCACCCCAGAGCGCATCCGCCAGTTCCACCGCGACATGTACCAGCCACGAAACCTGTGTCTGGTCATTGTTGGAGAGGTCAATCAGGATAGTATGCTTCAGATTCTTGATGAGTTTGAAGAGTCTATCAAGGATGACATCCCGTCTCTTGATACTCCGTTCCAGCGGTTTGTAAACCCAGCCAATGGCCCCCTTCACCATTCACTAACTGTGGCTGCACAGACCTTGGATCGACTCTGCTCAGCCTCCAGCCTTAAAAGAGTCGCAAATTGTCACAGCCGAGTTCCCGGAAGAGGACGAAACGGTCGGTGAGATTCTCGTCGGTTTCTTCGGCCCTAATTGTAACGATCAAGTTGAGTCATCTGCTCTGAATGTGCTTCTCACATACCTTTGCGGCTCATCCGTCTCGATTCTGGAGAACATTATGGTTGAACGCGAGGAACTCGCCAGCTCAGTTTCCTACTACGTGGATGCGCGCCCCAACTCGATCATCTGGCTGCAGCCAACCGGCGTCGCCACTGAGAAGCTCGAGTTCGTTGAGAACCGACTATTTGAGCTACTAAAAGAGGTTGCCTCAAAGCCCATTGATATGGAATACATACGAGAGTGTATTCGCCGTGAAAGGCGCCAAGTCAAGTACCATGCCGAGACTTCTGAGTCATTCTTTGCCACCAACATCATCAGCGACTATCTTTTTGGCAAGCGAGATGGATCAACCCTCAAGACTCTTGAGAGTTTGGAAGAGTATGATGTCCTGGAGAAGTGGACGGACAGGGAGTGGCGAGATTTCCTCAGTAAGTGGATGGCTGATGCTCCTCACATCTCTGTCCTGGGTAAGCCTTCTCATGAGATGGCTATCAAGATGAAGAAGGACGAGGAAGCCAGAGTTACTAGGCGCAAGGAAGACTTGGGTGCTGAAGGTCTCTCCAAGCTTTCCAAGCGTCTTGAAGAAGCCAAGAAGAAGAATGACGAGCCTATTCCCGCCTCCGTTATCGACCGATGGAGCGTCCCTGGTACCGAATCTATTCACTTTATCGAGTCCGATACTGCGCGTTCTGGACGTGCTCGTTCAGTTGGCTTAGGTTCTGGCTCTGCGCAGAAGCTTATCGATGGTGCGCCCCAAGGCAAGCTTCCTCTCTTTATTCAATTTGAGGATGTTCCGACCAACTTTGTTCACATCACCATTCACATCGGGACTGCCCAGATTCCCAACGAACTGAAGCCCCTGATGCCTATCTTCAGTGACAACTTCTTCAACACGCACATTATGCGCGACGGGAAGCAGGTTGGCTTTGAGCAGGTTGTCATGGAGCTTGAGCGAGACACCATCAGCTACGCCATTGAATCAGGCCGTTATATCGGTGACTCTGACGGCATCATGATCCAATTCCAGGTTGAGCCTGAGAAGTATGCTGCGGCCGCTGAATGGATCCGTACCATGATGTTTGACTCTCTCTTTGACCCTCAGCGCCTCAAGGCGGGAGTCACCAAGGCTCTGGCCGATATACCTGAATCAAAGCGTGATGGCAAATCCATGGCCGCCGAGGTGAACGCAGCCTTTCACATGGAGAGGTCAACGCTGGCCGTCTCCAAGCGCACCCTTGTCAGGGCTGTGTATCTAAAACGACTAAAGAAGCTGCTGGAAAAGGAACCCGAGAAGGTTATCGGCTGGTTCAACACAGTCCGCGACTCACTCTTCACCTTCCAGAATCTCCGGTTGCTTGTTACGGCTAAGCTTTCCGAGCTTCCTGACCCTCTATCCACCTGGGACACACTCTCCAAGTCGTTGGCGTCAACCGAGGACATGATCGAAATACCCAAGCCCGTGAGCCTGCTTAATGATGAAGGTCGTAACCCCGGATCCGTCGGCGCTGTTATCGTCCCCATGACGACCCTTGAAAGTTCCTACGCTGTCTCTTCAGCTCAGGGTCTGGCTTCTTTCACCGACCCCCGCCTCGCAGCTATCATGGTCGCCATCGGTTACCTTGAGGCCCCTGAAGGTCCCCTCTGGAACGCCGTCCGGGGCGCCGGTTATGCTTATGGCTCCTACTTCTCTCGGGATATCAACTCGGGCATTATTTCGTACCACGTCTACCGCTCTCCGGACGCTTACAAGGCCATCCACGCCTCTCTCGAGTCCATTCGTAAGATCGCCGATGGCGCGGTCGAGATTGACCATCACCTCCTTGAGGGTGCCATTAGCCAGATCGTTGTCATGTTTGCCGATGAGCAGTCCACTATGCCCAACGCGGCCCAGCAGAACTTTGTGCAGGGTGTTGTGAGGGGGCTGCCCACAGACTGGAACAAGGAGGTGCTGCGGCGTGTGCGGGCTGTGACTGTCGATGAAATCAAGGCTGCCATGCGAGATACCATTCTGCCCTGCTTTGAGCCCGGCAAGAGCAACATTGTTGTGACGTGTGCGACTATTATGCAGGAGGCAAGTCTTCAATTTCTGGAACTTTTGACAATTTATCACTAACTTGGCATAGGGCATGGAGACGGCGTTCAAGGAGATGGGCTACAAGGTACAAACCCATGAGCTGAGCTACTTCCACGATGACTACGGCTTGAAGCCAGAGGATGGTGAAGAAGAAGAGTCTGAGGAAGATGATGAGGATGATGGTTCAGAGGGATCTTATGACTCGGACGAATCTGATGATTAGATGTGCAAGATTTCCACAAAATCGAAGGGGGATGGAGCAGGGCTTCTAGTTTAACTATAAACGGTATACCACCATCCTGCAGCTTATATCAAAAACGCACGAGCAGCAATGCTATAGACATATGTTGTGCAATGAAATACATTTGGCTTTTATGTTGTACATCTGAGTCTGGATATATTTCTTCAGGATTCTCCGTCTCCATATGACCAGCTCCTGCCCCCTTTTCCATTTATTCCAAAGATCACGTCTACTTTGTTTTATCATGCAGGTGTGATAAAGACCCTTGTGACAAACCCCTCTATTTCTATACATGCTGTACTCACGTATTTGGAAGTCTACAGCTCGTCGCGACCACTGGCCTTGGCGACACCCTCTTTCTCAGCCTTGAGAGCCTTATCTTGTACGCCCTCAGTAACACCCTCGGAGCCTTTCCAGCCCAGAGCATTGAGACGCTCCGATAAGTGAGGGTGGGAGAAGTGGTAGCTGGCGTACATCCAGTCGGCGTCCATGGTGCTGAGGTTTTGGATCTGGAGTTTGAGCAGCGAGCGGGCCAGCTCCTCGGGGTAGCCGAGCTTCTTGGCGAAGGCGTCAGCCTCGAACTCGAACTTGCGGCTGACGATGTGCATGAGCAGCGTGATAACCAAATCCATGGGAGCAAGAGCGTCGGAAAAGAGGATGAAGCCAACGATGATAGGGTGCTCGGTGAAGAAGCCGAAAGATGAATAGAGAGAGTGATTGTTAATGAAGACAGAAAAGAGAAGGAAGATGTAGAATGAGTGAGCCTATACAATGTTAGGGAAGGTTTTAAGCATCTGTTTTAGCAATCACTTACCTGAGAGATGCCAAAGAGACTGGTGGTGTGGCCGAGCTTCCAGTGACCCAGCTCGTGAGCAAGAACAGCAACAACCTCTTCGGGCTCACTCTTCTCGATAAGAGTATCATAGACAACAATGTGCTTCTTCCAGGGGAGACCAAAGAAGTAGGCGTTACTGTGGGCGCTGCGCTTACTTCCATCAATGACGTGGAGCTCGTGCAGAGGGAACTTGAGGCTGGCGGCGAGGGCCTCAACCTTGCTCTTGAGCTCTCCGTCTTCGAGAGGCGACAGCTTGTTGAATAGAGGCAGAATGGCAATTGGGTAAATGGTGATCATGAAGACCTGAAGAGCAATGACAAACAACCAGAGGTAGTAGAAGAACTGGTTACCCGTCTTTTGGATGATCTTGAGAAAACCGGCGAGGAAGGGGGGTGCGAGGACAAACGTCAGCAGCTGAGTCTTGAGCAGATCCGTGACGAAGAGCTTGGGCGTCTGCTTGTTGAAGCCAAACTTTTCCTCGAGAACAAAGGTCTGGTAGAGAGAAGCGGGAAGCCGGAGTAGCTGACTGATGACGGCGAAGGACAGGACGAAGACGATGGTATGGCTGATCTCGCCGGTGAAGCGAGCGGGAGCCCATTTTAGCAGCAGATCACCAGTCCAGGACCACAGCTTGGGAAGGACATCAAACTGCATAAAGGCGAGGTTTTGAATCTGACTGTAAAGACCGTTGATGATTTCGAATTTTGCTTTGGCGCGACCGTAGGCTTGGGATTTGTCGAAGACCTCTTGGGAGACTTCCTTGGAGAGAACAGCGGGAGGACGGGTATTCTGGAGAACGCGGTACTGGCGGAGGGTGAGAAATGTCTCGAAGAGGTACTGGCCGACTGAGAAGCCCATGATAAGCTTCTTCCATGGGAAGAGCGGGCGATCGAGGAAGCGCGCAATGCGCTATTCGAGTAGAGTTAGTAGCTGTCATGGTAGAGGAGTGCGTTCAACACGAATTGAAGACAAGTCATGATGCTGCGCGTCAAACCAGTAACAACGTACCTGAAGAAAATCCATGGCTGCGGTATTGTCGATAAAAAATCGTATACCTGGGCCTGTTTTTTTTGGTGGGTTGAAGGTTGTAAGATTGAAAGCTTTGCGAGATGTGCTGCGCGCTACATAGTGGGATGGATGATGAGGTGGCCTAATCTCCGCGCGCCTTCCTTCGTGTAAGTTGATCGGAGCTGATATTCCCCGACATGCCGATGCGGGATGTACAGCTCTCAAGGGACAGAGGAGGTGTAACGTTAGAGAAACCACTTAGTTAATCTTAGGTAGGTTTACCTATTGGATCTCTCTGCAGCAGAACAGCATACCATAAGTAGTAACGTTTGAGTTCTGCTGAGATAAATTGTTCCATTGCTCTTTTCAGGTGTTATTTGGCAGCTTTGAGCTTCACATCGGATGAATATTACAGCGGGGGTCTCTTCTCTTACATCCACTCGCCCACTCGCCCTTTCTACCCCTTGAGGGCACGAACTGCATGCGATACGACGTTGCCCTGAAGATGGGCACGAGACAACGACAACTTATGTTTCTCATGGCACAAAGAGGGCAATGATTCTGCTTATCGTTAGTCCAATTTTGTCCTGTGTTGTCTTTTTAACACCCTGGCACCCAGATTAACCTCCGAAATACTGCAGGCGACTTCACACATCCACGTTCACGAAGCTTCAAAATCTTGAACTGTACAGGCCAGTCAACATGACGGCTAGGTACCGAATGATTCAGCCTCTCGGCTGAGATGAAGAAGGTTGGTCATGGTTTAACAATGCTGGAAGCTACGGCAATACATCTTACACGCAACGGCAACAAAAAGCTCCTTCAGCAAGTACCCCGACCGTTAGCCAACCCGTGGAGAACCAACTACTGTTCGGTGAGCGAGGGTATCAACAGGTTACCCAAACGCACGCTCAAACACCCTAGTCAAATTTCTCGTCCACCAGGCGTCGGATCATCTCTCGAAACAACACCAGACACTACTGGTAGCATTATGGAGAACTCTGTTGGCCTTGCGACCGGTTGGTTTCTCCTCGCATTGCTCGAAGTCGTGGCTACGGTCTGGGCCTCGCCCTCGGTGGCCTCCTAGTGCCCGTTGGTCGCGGTCGCGGGAGCTGGCTGAGGAGGGCGCTCGGGGCCAAATGGCACGGGCGTTCCCTGCTCGTTGACCTGTGTCTCTTCCTCTGTATCGTCGTCGAACTCGCTAAGTTCTTCTTCCTCCTCGCCGTCGTCGTCAGAGTAGTCGCTTTCGTCTCCTTCGTGACCCCCGTGGCTGTCCGAGTAACAGCTCTCGACAGCGTTGGCCATGCCGGGCGGTACCTTACGTCCCTGTTGCTGCATCTGTTGGATGATGCTCATGAGCTTCTCGGTTTTTTTCTCGGCGCCCTCGGTCTTCTTCTTCCACTCCTGGCGTTCCTCAGCCATTCGGATGATGTTCGTCGCTGTCGCGTCCTTCTGCCGCTTCAAAGCCTCATTCTCCTTCTCTAACCGCTTGCCCTTTTTGGACATATCTTCCATCTCCTTGCGGAACGAAAGAAACAGGTCATTACTATTGTTTAAGGTATCCTCCACCTGCTGTGTCATTAGTCAACATGCGCCGCTGGTTTGCTCGATTCAACTAACCTGCTTGAATTTGTCCACGTAGACGTTGAGCTGATTTCTCAGCTCTGTCTCTGTCTTGGTAAAGGCTTGCACCTGTGCTTGGAGGTGGCGAGCCTTGGTTGATTCGGCTTCTGCATTCTTCTTCTCCCTCTCGTACCGTGCCATATGGTACTGCACCTCGAGCTCTTTCGTGCGCATCAGAGAATGAAAATGCAGTTCGCGTAACTCGTATTGTTCGATGAAGGATTTGAAGCGCACCCTGAAACTATACTGTGTGTTAGCGGGTTATTTCGTGAGAGTATGCGCGAAGCCTCACAGTTCATCCACTTCCATATCCACAACCTGCTTTTTTGGGGTATCCTTCTCTTCTTGATACCCCTCAAGTTTTGATAACAGGGTGGCGTACTTCTCATCCCAGTGAGTATTGTTACGCTTCTGGGTAGTCTGAAGTTCCTTGTTCTCGTTCTGGCACCATAGACGTCAGTGCCTCTTCTCCTCTACAGATATAGAGTGACCATGACCAACCTTCATCTTGTTGTTGTCACGCTGGAGTTCGCGACACAGCTTCTCGAGCTTCTCCTTGAGTCCCACTGTCTTGCTCAGCTCGGTTCGACTGCCATCTCGTTCCTTTTGCAGGTTATCGCCGCGCCGCTTATTCTTTTGGTTTTCGCGCTCCAGTCTTCGCATATCAGCCAGCAGTTCACTAGACCGCTTGGTGAGATGGTCAATCTTTTGCATGTTGTCCATTTTGGAAACCTGTTGGAGAAGATCTCGATTCGCCCTCTTAACTTCGCGCTCTACAACGGCCAGTATCAGCATATTTCCCTTCTTGTTCTCTGCATCCGTCATGACGCGGGCGGCAAGATTGTCGTTGCTGGCTCTTGATGATGGGGACGGAACACACCGATTTCCAACTCCTGGTCTTTCTCGCCTGCGGCATCTTGCTCTAATTGAGAGATCCTAGCCTGGAGGAGGCGCGACGCCTCATTCGAGTCCATGGTTTTTTTGGCCTTGGATCCCTTCTTGTATGTGGTGGGTGCCGGATGGACGTGGCCGTCGTGCCCGTTGGCTAAAGGAGCATCCACCTGGCTGGCAGGCATCGCCAGTTTACGAACGATGGGGTGTCAGGCGGCGAGGGACACACGGTAGGGCGGGGGTCACGAGGGCAATCGCAAGACTCGATGGCATCGAAGCGGGACAAGAGACGTCGATGGGGTCGTCGGAAGGCAGGTCGAAGCACTCGGATCACTGGATTCGGGGATCTTGATTCGAGAAAGTTTCGCGGACGAAGTCAAAGGGATATGAGACGGATGGCGTGGTCCAGACTGGCGACAAGACTGTTAGTCGAGTTCAGACAATTGTCCACTGCGTAGCGCAGATGCGGCACGCTCAAGTTTGAGGAGTCTATATCTTCGTACCTCAACGGGTCTTGAGCATGCAATGGCCTCTGGCGCTGGGCAACGGTGATAGTACGACGTGACTAAATTCTGAAAGCGCACAACATAGAAGCCACTTGCTGGTTGGTTGTCGACGTAGGCGGTTGCTGGGATGGGGATAAGATGGAGGGCTCATGGAGTCTTGAGAGGCATGGATGGGTTTTGCACCTTTGTGGTGATGTATCTGGCTGGGTTATGGAATAGAGTCTTAGCGAAAGCCAGGGCGCATATGCAGTGGAAAAGATAGTAGTCTATCTCCAAAAGCCTCCGTAAGGGTACCTATTTTGCAAATCAAGCCCCGAATGACTAATCCCCTCCAGTGACTCTTGCGCTGTTGCACAGTGGCGGCCACTGAACAGTGTCCACTAAACAGCCCCGAACACCTCCCCTCGCTGACACCTAACGTTAGTCAATGTCCTTAGGTGGAGCACTGACGTGGGCGGGCAGACACGTTTTGAGGGGGGTGCTCCGGGGTACGTACTTTGAGGTCCCGGGGCGAAACGTTCCGGCGTCATTACACAGACGACACCTCTTTCATCGCAAATTCTCGGTCTTTCCCACTCTTTCTTTGACGACACTTGATCTCCTCTACACGCCGTCGTTAGATCTCGTCTGATTTGTATACTACCTAGTCTCATTTTGTATTACTAGTTATTTCTGTTTCTTCATTTCTCTATTTTTAATTTACCCGAACTCAGGATGCTTCGCAACGCCGCCGCCGGCGCTCGGAAGGCTGTGACGGAGCTATCGCAATTTCCAAAGCCCGGCGAGAAGCTCCACGGCTTCACCCTCGTGCGATCCAAGCATGTGCCAGAGCTCGAGCTAACGGCCTTGCATCTCCAACACGACAAGACAGGCGCCGACTATCTACACATTGCGCGCGACGACAGCAATAATGTGTTCTCTATTGGTTTCAAGACCAATCCTCCGGACGATACAGGTATCCCGCATATCCTTGAGCACACGACATTATGTGGCAGCAGCAAGTATGGAACATACGCGAATTTGAGCGTAGTACCTAAATACTGATAACTCTCTAGATACCCCATCCGCGATCCTTTCTTCAAGATGCTTCCTCGAACCCTGTCCAACTTCATGAACGCCTTTACAGCTTCAGACCACACTTTCTACCCGTTTGCCACGACCAACGCGCAAGACTTCAAGAACCTCATGTCCGTGTACCTCGACTCTACACTGCATCCTCTACTCAAGCAGTCTGATTTCACCCAGGAAGGCTGGCGCATCGGACCCGAGAACCCCTTGGCAGAGGACGAAGCCAGCAAGAAGCTCGTGTTTAAGGGTGTCGTCTACAATGAAATGAAGGGCCAGATGTCGGATGCTGGATATCTCTACTACATCCGCTTCCACGACCATATCTTTCCTGATATCAATAACTCGGGTGGTGACCCCCAGAAGATCACCGATCTCACCTACGAACAGTTGCAAAAATTTCATGCCGAACACTACCACCCTAGCAACGCCAAGGTGTTTACGTATGGCGACATGCCTTTGGTTGACCACTTACAGCAGGTCAACGATCAACTGCAAGCATTCGAGAAAATACAGGGAGATAAGGTGATTCAGCAGCCCATTACACTAAATGGACCCAAGGAAGTGACCCTCCTTGGTCCTCTTGACCCTCTGGTGGACTCTGATCGGCAATACAAGACTTCGGTATCATGGATCATGGGTGATACTACCGATGTTCTTGAGTCTTTCTCTCTTGCTCTTTTGTCTACTCTCTTGATGGACGGGTATGGCTCACCTCTTTACCGTGGCCTAATTGAGGCTGGGATGGGCGCCGATTGGAGCCCAAATGCCGGCTATGATAGCTCTGCTAAGCGAGGCATCTTCTCTATTGGTCTCACTGGTGTTCAAGAAGCCGATGTTCCCAAGCTGAAGGAAAAGGTTCAGCAAATTCTGCGAGATGCCCGGGACAAAGGCTTTGACAAGACCAAAATTGATGGCTCACTGCACCAGTTGGAGCTGACCCTCAAGCACAAGACTGCCAACTTTGGATTTTCTATGCTCAACCGTTTAAAGCCCAAGTGGTTTAACGGTGTTGACCCATTTGACTCTCTGGCTTGGAACGACACAATTACGGGGTTCCAAACTAAGCTCGCCGAGGGGGGCTACTTGGAGAGCTTGATTGACAAATACTTGCTGAATGACAATGCCCTGACCTTTACAATGGCTCCCTCGGCTACTTTTGGCGAGGATCTTGTCAAAGAGGAGCAGGAGCGCCTATCAGGGAAGATTCAGGCGGCGATCAAGGAAGCTGGCGGCGAAGAGAACGCCCGGAAATATTTTGAGAAGCAGGAGCAGGATCTTTTGGTTGAGCAAAACAAGACCAACACTGAGGACTTGAGCTGCCTGCCGACCGTGCATGTCAAGGACATTCCCCGAAGCACGGAACCTGTGGTGGTTCGTGACGAGCAGGCCAGCGGAGTCAAAATTCAGTGGCATGAAGCTCCAACCAACGGTTTGACCTATTTCCGCGCCATCAACACGCTGGAGAACCTGCCCGATGAGCTGCGTGAGCTTGTTCCTCTGTTCACCGATAGTATCATGCGTCTTGGCACAAAGGATATGACGATGGAACAGCTCGAAGATCTCATCAAGCTCAAGACGGGCGGTGTCTCGGTGGGATACCACTGTACACCTTCGCCTACTGACTTCCACGCTGCCAGCGAGGGGCTTATCTTCACCGGCATGGCATTAGATCGCAATGTTCCCGTAATGTTTGACATTATCCAGAAACTTGTGTTGGGGACGGACTTCGACAGTCCCGAGGCGGCCCTCAGAATTCGACAGCTTCTTCAAGCGTCTGCGGACGGTGTGGTCAACGATATTGCGTCAACGGGCCACCGGTTTGCCATGGGCAGCTCGGAGTCTGGTCTCACGCGCGCTGCATGGCTGCGACAACAGGTTTCAGGTCTCTCGCAGGTTCAGCTGGTGACTTCTCTAGCTAGTCGACCCGAGTCGGACAAGTTGGAGGATGTGATTGCCAAGTTGAAGCAGATTCAAAGCCTCGCGCTTGCAGGCGACAGCATGCGCACCGCTATCACTTGTGGCTCGGAGAGTGTGGCAGACAACGGCGCGTCGCTGCAGACCTTTATGGGCGGCCTCTCGCGTGATCCTCTGAACCTGCAGAACCCCTCTCCCAGACAACTGCCTCGGGATAGCAAAACTTTCTACCCTCTACCATACCAGGTCTACTATGGCGGCTTATCGGTGCCGACTACATCATATACGGCAGCTGACGGTGCACCGCTCCAGATCCTGTCGCAGCTCCTTACACACAAGCATCTACACCATGAGATCCGTGAAAAGGGTGGCGCATACGGCGGAGGTGCCTACTCTCGAGCGCTAGATGGTGTGTTTGGGTTCTATTCGTACCGCGACCCGAACCCGCAGAACACGCTCGGCATCATGCGCAACGCGGGCCGGTGGGCGACTGACAAGAAATGGTCAGACCGTGACCTGGAGGAGGCCAAGATATCTGTATTCCAGGGAGTTGATGCGCCCAAGTCGGTCAACCAGGAGGGCATGGGCCGTTTCCTGTCGGGAATTACTGAGGAGATGAAGCAGAAGAAGCGTGAGCAGCTCCTGGATGTGACCAAGGACCAGGTGCGCGAGGTGGCACAGCGATACCTCGTTGACGCGATGGCCAAGGGCTCCGAGAGGGTGTCCTTCCTGGGAGAAAAGCAGTCGTGGGTTGACGGCGAGTGGAGGATTCGTGAGATGGACGTCAAGGGTGGCGAGTAAGAGGTGGTTAAAAAACGACAACAAGTCTTGGTGACTGACGATACCAAGCTGACTCTGGTGTTAGAGGCGTCTAAGTGGACGTGAAAGACGAAGATAAGGCTACAGCTGTATGATCAAGTGTACGTTACACAAGAAGCAAAAGACTATAGATTACGCTCCTCAAAACGTTGCAGCGCAGCGGGTGCATTCTTGCACATATGAGATCATGTGTTCACCTTTCCTAGGTACGCGTTCAGATACGATACATCTCTATGCCTCTTCAATGGCACAGAGACCACAGAGCAACGCAAGATGAAAGTCATTCTTCCTCTCCCCTCCCCTTTCCCTCGTCTGATCCGGAAAGCTACTCTTGCTTCTCACCTCTGCTAATACCAGACACGCATATCTCGTTATGAGCTCCCTCCCGAGGCTGCGGAGCGCAAGCACCAAGCACGGGAGCTGTTTTGATCGGGGTTTGCGTTGAATGAATGGTTGGCTCAGTATGGGGAGTGATTGTGGATTATGGAACGGGTGTGTCTGGATTGTGGAGGCTGGGGAAGAGGGAGAAGCTCGTTCTATCAGAGCCGGAGTCCTTGAGCGGTGGATTTGCCGGACTAAAGAGCGGAGTACATGTTTGAACTTGACCGATCCCGCGACGTACACAGCCATATTGTAACGTAAACATACACAGGTGCATGAGAACCAATTGATTGCGAAGCTACACATACATTCACGTCTCATCATAAGCATAATAATTACCTTGCTAACTCTTAACTTTTAGCCTTTAAGCTAATGCTTGTTTCTTTTCCCTTAAAAAATATATCTCTTATTTTCTATTTTTCAAGAGTTCCCAGGTACTCTGTACGGAGTACATTGCTTAAATATACGGAGTAGAATTTATAGATATCAATCAATGCTAAGCGGGATAATATCTGAATCACGGCTAGTAATAAGTCTCTCATGGTTGGACTAGACATTTTGGGCAAGGTGGTAATATCTGCTTCAGCATCGGAGTTTGACGTGGTAATCTAGCATGTACTGTACTGTACCCAACTAGGATAATGCATTGGTGGATAATGTACGAAGCACGGTACGCAATAGTTTTCTAGACCTGCGGTAGTCCAGCCGATTGGTCTACAGGGGAGACATTTCGAACAATCCATGGCATCGGTAAAGATGCTGAGATGTTGGTTGACCTTGGATCGTCACAACCTACAAGTTTCTGCCTCAAGTCCAGGCAGGCAGGGCCAGGATTGGGTCAAAGTATTCACCGGCTGGTGCCCGACGGGCCGAGCAAAGCTTGTATGGAGCTTGATGCTGCTCGTGAGGGAATTTAGGCGTCGGTTTTAGGCTCACGTAGGTACAACTGCCCATCGACGCAAGGATGTGTCAATTCGATCGTGACGTCTACATTGTCCCCGATGGGACAAAGCTACAGCCAAGGCAAGGTTCTCGGACTCTGTCGGTCAAGAGTCACTACTGTAGAAGCTCCGGGACGAGAACAAAAGACGGCCTACAGTGAGTGCTACGTAGTACACGCCCCCTGCACAAAAGCTGTGGCTGCATATTTTCCCTCCCGCTCTTCTTTTTCCAGTTGTGCTTGTTTTTTTTCGTGCTTGTGTTTCGTTAGCGTGGGGTTTTGGACCTTGCTTTTCTTGCTGCGTTCGTGAGTGACTACTCCGTACCTACTACCTAGGTACTGTACTGTAGTTAGTTAGTTGGGTCGGAGAGGTTCATCCACCGCCAGTTCAACATGTCGAATCGAACTGTAGGGGGTTGAAGTGAGGATAATATGAGTGAGAGGAAGGTTCTCTACCCACAAGATAAACCTCGTATAATTTTTTTTAGCTCTACGGAGTAGCCAAGGTTGAGCTGTCTGCTGCACAAATATTATTCTATCGGTGTGATAGTCAGGCACAGACAGGTTGTCAGGTTGTGTGCATGCTTCTCCTCCTGCGCCACCCAGTTCGAGTTCTTTCCCTCCCCTGCCACTTGCACTTGCCCCTCTCTCGTGTCAACGTCACAGGGCAAAAAATTCTCTTGTACGTACTCCGTACTCCGTCCGTACATTCTTTCCCGTCCCCTTAAGGTACATCTCCCCGGTCTCTCCACTCTGCTCTCTCAACCAACCACTCAAGCACAGACTTTAGTCCTGCTTGGAACTTATTTACCTCCTTCACCTCCTCTTTACCTTGTTTAGTACTTAGGGAAGAAATAAAAGGCCTCGCCTTGTTGTTTTCCTTCTTCTCCCCTTTCATCTTGACATTGTCATATCAACAAACACCACACCACGCATCGCCAACTGACCGAGCCAAGGTCCATCCCAATCATCACCAGAACCCTCCCACTCGACCGCCTTTGGTCTTCTCAAAGGCACCGCTTCCACCACGGCTCCTCGGGCCGTAAGCTTCGTCAGTGACAAAGATTTCAGCCTCCGCAAGCCCTCCCACATCATCAACATTATCCCGCCTCCTGCTGCTACTGCCCGATCCTTCGCCGCTTAAGCTCCTCGACCTCCTTGTCTTGGACAAGCCCCGTTACGAATATTCTCCCCCGTCGTTTTTCGACGACAACCAGCTGCCGCATAGGAGGATTCTAGAGGTTCTTCCTCTTGCTGAGGAAGAGTCGAGGAGGCCTCGCCAGATCACTGAGGGATCAGTCTGCTACCGCTTTCGACCGCCCTAATACCAGCTGAACCATTGGTTGAACTTCTCAATACTACTACGACACGAAACACCGAGGATCTTTCAAGCACTCCTCGCTGCTTCAGCTGTCACCGTCTCACTCACGGTACTTCCTCATTAATCCCTTCAGTCAATCCCCGGTCGCGACACCCCCGCAACTGTTTGGGATATGGTTATGGCAACGGCTGTCCTCGACACCTACAACCACAATGTCAATCATCCTCATGCCGCATTGAAGAATCCTATCTTTCAGGACTCTCTTGAGAAACATGGAGTGATTTCCCCCAAGCAGCTCATTGGCGAGGCGCTCCACCAGCGTGTGGAAGCCATCGACCATGAGATGTGCGAACCTGGTGATGAAGACACCTTCTTCGTCGCAGACCTAGGCGAGGTCTACCGCCAGCACATTCGTTGGAAGAAGAACCTCCCTCGAGTCCGCCCGTTCTATGGTAAGACTCTCATTTCTACTCGCATAAACTCCTACACCTTCTAACTGCTACTACAGCCGTAAAGTGCAACCCCGATGCCCGCGTCATCAAGCTTCTCTCCGAGCTCGGCACCGGCTTCGACTGTGCTTCTAAGACCGAGATTGAGCAGGTTCTGTCCACCGGACTCAGCCCTGACCGTATTATTTACGCCCAACCATGCAAGACCAACTCGTATGTTCGATACGTCAAGTCTGTGGGCGTGAAGCAGATGACTTTTGATAATGCCGACGAGCTCTACAAGATTGCCAAGCTCTACCCAGGAGCTGAGCTCTTCCTGCGCATCATGACCGATGATAGCGAGAGTCTGTGCCGCTTCAGCATGAAGTTTGGCGCTGCCATGGATACCACTGAGGCCCTCCTTGCCCTCGCTAAGGACCTCGGCCTCAACGTTGTTGGCGTCAGCTTTCACGTTGGCTCCGGCGCCTCGGACCCACTCGCCTTCTTCAAGGCCGTTCGCGACGCTCATTCCGTCTTCCAGCAAGCTCGTGACCTGGGCTTCCACATGCGCACCCTCGACATTGGTGGTGGCTTCTGTGGCGACACCTTTGAGGATATGGCCAATGTTCTCCGCAGCGCCCTCGATGAGTTCTTTCCTCCCCACAGCAACGTGGACATCATCGCCGAGCCTGGTCGTTACTACGTCGCCACGGCCTATACCATCGCCTGCAACATCATTGCCCGCCGCACCGTCGAGGACCCCACTCTCGACGGCAAGGGCTACATGGTCTATGTCAATGACGGCGTCTATGGAAATTTCTCCAATATCATGTTTGATCACCAGAACCCCGTCGCAAAGGTTCTCCGCGCTGGAGGCGTGACCCTTTACGAGACCTCGGCCGCGCATCCCACCCCCGTGGGCGAGGGCTTTGAGTACTCGGTCTGGGGTCCTACATGCGACGGTATCGATCGTATCACTGAGAGCACCCGCTTTGACCCCATTCTAGATGTTGGCGACTGGCTCTATTTTGAGGATATGGGCGCGTATACGAAGTGCTCTGCCACCCAGTTCAACGGCTTTTCTAATGCCCACGATGTTATTTACGTCTGCAGCGAGCCAGGCGCCAAGGCTCTTCTTGGTCTTTGATTTTAGTCGTATTTCAATGTCGGTTGATCTACCTTCACGCCAGGCCAGAGACCTAGATGATACTTCGAGTAACGGTTTGGCAAAAAGTGGATGATATTGTTCCCTTCGTACTCCTCACTCTTGGGAGGGTTTTTTTTTCAATGGTTTTTCTTTAATTTGGACTTTACACGGGGTCAATGCCTTACAGTACACACTTACGCGTGGTTATGTTTAATACCAGCTAAGATCAAAGAGACAAAAACAGACAGAATTATCTAGTTAGGCATTCCAAATAATTCTATAAAGTTCATCACAATATCAATTCGGGCTTTTGCATGCCAACATAACAACAAAGTCCGACGGGTAATCGAACAATATTGTCATCCATCTCTTCATACATAACAGATCGTCCAGAGATATCATCAAAGATATGATACATTATGTTCACAATCAAGAGAAATGCCAGTTTATCTCAGGGTTGTTCAAGTTTTCACTATTCCGTAGATACATGCCCTCGAGAAGTCCAAAATTCCTAACCAGTCCATGGCAGAGTTCCGACCACACAACTCCCCTACTCCTTGTGCACTCCTTGCAGGTCGGTGGCCAAACTGCCACATAAAATACATGATTGTGCCTCTGCTATGGGGTTACCAATGATATCACAGTTTGCAGCGTTCGTACAGCTCGAATATATAAAGCAATCATCCGGGGGCAGTGTTGTACCAAGAGCTCAGTATAACATGCATATCTCACAAAGTAATACTCGAGTAAGCACTTAGCTACCTCGGAAGAGGAACTGCATATCCTGCGGAGTGAGCGATTCCATCGCCTTGTCATCTGCGTTGACGGTTGAGTGAATCATGCTGGTCTTCTTTTCCTGGATCAGCACCATTCGGCTCTCAACCGAGTCCTCGATGCACAGACGGGTGATTGTACAAGGGCGGGTTTGTCCGATACGGTGGCATCGATCAGCCGATTGCCACTCTGCTGCTGGATTCCACCATCTAACACATATGTCAGTCAGAACTCGGGAAGACCGGGAATTTGTTATGTCAGAAAACTTACGGATCGACAATAAAGACTCGAGAAGCCTCGGTAAGGTTAAGAGCAACACCGCCAGCTTTGAGAGAGACTAAAAAGCACTCTACATCCACGTTGTTCATAAAGTGCTCGATGGAGGCCTGGCGCTGGGCAGGTGTCATGCTGCCATCAAGCATGACTGTGGTAATACCGGCACGTCGAAGACGCCACTCAATGAGCTGCAGCATCGTGGTAAATTGAGAAAAGATGATCGACTTGTGCGAGGCATTGTCGGAGCGTAGCTTGTGGAGCTCATGAACAAGAAGTTCAATCTTGGATGACGAGGTCCAGTTCTCCATCTTAATGCGGTTTATGATGGAGTTCTTTTTGACATAACCCTCGTCCTGCTCAATCTCAGGCTGCTCGAGATCGATTGACAGGGGGGTGTGGCAACGAGGGCAATCAGGCTCGGCAGTCGAGCGGACGTAGCTACCGACGCAGGCTCTACAAAAGTCATGCTTGCACCGACTACGCACCGTGTCCTCGGCAGGCTCATCACAGATGCAACAGACCAGGACATTCTGGCCGCCGTCGGCGTTCTTCTTTAGAATCAGATCTGGATGATCAGCAACCTGTCTCATCTGCATAATGAGACCAAAAATGTTGGCGTAGTTATTGAGAAGAACACCTTGCGCGACGTAGGTGTCAAACTTGCGCTGGCCGCTGGTCATAATACTGTTGGCAAAGTCATTCTCCTCCTCTCCAAAGAATTGGCGATCAACGTATATCTCCTTGACAGGGAGCTCCATCGAGTCGGTATGATCCTTCTTGAGACGGCGAAGCATGATGCGATCCGTCATTAGTCGAAGCTTGCGGAAAGCTTGTCTTCCGGGACCTAGGTTACCAAACTTCTGAATGGGGTTGAGCAGCTCCTGGTTAAAGACGGAAACATGCTGCATCCCAGCGTGCCTACACTGCGAGCAGCGACTGTCATGGTCCATTGACCATTCGAGCGTCGAGCAAGGGCATTGCTTGCAAAGATAGGATGCAAATGGGCGAACATTGAGGAATCGAATCAGTGAGAAGAACTCTCCGATTCGATTTTGGAGCGGCGTGCCAGTCAAGCACCAGCGATAGCTGGTCTTGAGAGCGAAGCAAGCTTTGGCGGTCATGGTGGTTCGTGTCTTGATGCAGTGTGCCTCATCCAGAATAATGCGATGAAAGTTGATGGCGTGAATCACACTCTTTTCTTTATGAATTCCGTCCTTACGCCTGAAGCCCTTCTCCTGTTTGCGATACATGGACTCAAGACTGTTGTAGGACATCATAACAACGTCGTACTTTTTGAGTTCCTTGACGGTAATGCCCTTTGTCTTTTGATTTGTGCCGTGGAACACAAAAGTCTTCAGTGTGCCATCGGTGTATGACTTGATCTCCTGCTGCCACTGCATCAGGGCAACAGGGGGTACAAGAACCAGAGAGGGTTGCGTGGCGGGATAGTCCGACATAATGAGGGACACGGCCTGGATGGTCTTGCCCAGGCCCATTTCGTCGCCAAGAAGGCCTCCCTTCCACTCAAGCTTTTCCATCTCCATCATCCAGGCGAGACCTTCTAATTGGAAAGGCTTAAGATGTCGCGAGATAGACTGTGGTTGAGCTGCTTTCTGAGCCTTGAGAATTGGCATCTCCTCCAGCTCGTTCCACATTGTCAATATCTCTGGATGATTGGCTTCGAGACGTTCCCGCTCTCTCTTAAAACGATTCCCTCCCATAGGTCTATAAGCCCGTCGTGCTCGTCCGATTCGCCGCATTGCTGTATCGGGCTCAACGGGATCCTCGTCATCATCGTCCAGTTCACTACTATAGACGTCTGTGAGGATAGAGTCCGTGGATTCATCGAGAGGACCCTGTAAGAGATCCTCTTCTGATCTCTGAGCAGCCACCAAAGCAGCTTGAAGCGTTTCGTCATAGCTTGCGACTCTGGCTCCAGTCATGGCAGGCTGAGGCATGGTTGACTTGCGCTTGAGCTTTGGAATGGTTGACCTAACTCGTTGTTTGGAACTTACCCTTCCAGCTGGTAGATTCTTCCGAGCACTCTGGGAAACAGACCTTCTAGTCTTGGCCAGCGGAAGGTCATCGTCATCGCTAGGGTTGTATGCATCCTCCTCCTGGTCGCTAGCATCATCGAGGTCTGCGAAAGAAGCGTCGTCGTCCGAACCCACGTCAGACACAAAATCCACAGCCGCTGCAATCTCCGCATCCATATCGATGTCTTTGTCATCCTCAGAGTCAGGAATGACCTTGGCTTTCTTTGATGGACGACCCCGTTTGGCACTGGACACGGTCGAAGCTCTGCCCCGCTTGCTTGGTGCTCTACCGGTTGCCGGAGGGGCAAGAGAAGCAAGAGATGTTGAACCTCGAGTGCTCTTCCGGAGTGGAAGCGATGGTGACCCGGTACCGTTGACTTGGGCAAACTCATCTTCTTGCAGACGGCGGGCTACTTTGGCGTCATGCCCATTATCTGAGAAGTCTTCGTCCTCTGAGTCAAGCATCATGTTTTTGTGAGTCTTAGTTCCTGTCTTCATTGAATACATGCTATTCCGCAAGCCCCGCTCCCGATCCAGGCCAGCTGATCGCGAAGGACCAGGAAGTTGTACTTCGAGGGAGGAGGTGGACTTGTTGTAATCAGTTGTGGCGGGAGTGGGTACCTTGCTCGTTGCAGGAGTAGACAGATCGCTCTCAGAGGTGCCACCTTGAAGCTGTGGTGCTGGAGAGGCAGACTCGCTCTCCAGGACAGGTGCTTTATTCGGTCTACCACGTCTTTTGACTGCAGGAGCGGGATTCAAAGTGGGCGATTCGGTCACAGAGACTGTCTCTACTGCAGCTACACTCTTTCTTGGACGACCTCTCCCTCGGGTAGTTGGAGTGGTGGTTGACGCAACTTCTGTGCCTTGGACTGGGGTTGTGGCGGATGAGGCGGCTTGACTTCTAGTTAAAGCTGAGCGAGTCAACCGGCCTGATCCAGTAGAAGCATCCCGAGAGACTATTCATGGTTAATAACTGGCAGAATCACAGCTAAGAAGACAGAGACATACTGTCTGGCACAGAAGGAACAGCAGGTGTTGCCCGAAGAGAAGGACGGCCGCGAGGCATGATGGCGGCTCGACTGTGATTGAGCTCACCCAGAGTGAAGTCGAGATAAGGTCAAGGCCGAAAGGCCAACTCTCGAGTGTGTTTGGCTGATGAGTAAATTACAAAAGGGAGTTGACTCCTGATAAAGAGGATTTGCCTCTGGTGTTGTTTGGTTTGGATGAACAAAGGCCGAGACAAAAGTGGGAGGGAGGCGATGAGATTCCTGCCTGATAACACTAAATAAAGCGTTTGACAGATGCAGCAGCAGGGGGGCCGTGAACAAAGGCAAACGATGGAAACAACAAACGTCAGCTCAAACAAACGAATGGTACAAATGAGATTCACTCTCAATTCACCAGAGCATATGTACTGCACCTCTGTGACTGTGACCGAGATGGAAGAAACAATCAAGGGAAAGAATTATTAGGGTGAATGGCTGAATAGAAAGAGTTGCCACTGGCGCTCCTTTTTTTCCCTTTCGGAGGCGTCCCTGATTCACGGCGTCACAGTGGAGGAAGGCGCGAGACAGCCCGCGTTTGCCCCTCCATGGGGGAGTGCGTCAGGGGTAGGGATCTAAATTGGGAGATCGGGCTAAACATGCACACTGTGCTTACGATCCTACCACGCCTACCCTTCGCGCCTTGGTGTCGTGTGAATTAAGATGGCGCACGGCCTCTAAGTCACCTGATCTGGTGCAATTATCCCGTTGTGCCTGCTTCCCTTACTCGCGAGATGTGATCGCCCACTGCAGGGGAACTGCCGTGAACGCCACTTGCCGACTCTTACTTTCCCGTTTGCGCCAACACAAACGGAACCTCCAATTTTCCATCTCCTTTGTTGTCTTAGGCTGCTTCTTGATCGCCAAAGTCTGAGGATTCTTTTTAATCACTCAAAGCAACCTTTCCCTTTAGTCGATCGCCATTACTGTGATCATGTAAGTTTTCCTCTACTTATCGCAAATATCGGAAAGTGGCAGTAAGTTAACGCTTGTCTCTCAAAGGGCGCGGCCCAGGCAAACCCAGAGCAACAACCAGAATAATCAGACCGGTCAGAATGGACAACCCGCCCAGAATGGAGTCCAGATTGGCCAGAATGGCACTCAGAATGGCAATCAGAATCAGCCGAACCGGTCGAACCGTGCTATATATGGACCGTAAGCCCATACTAGCTCTATCTGCTACTCCAAGCTCGGTTATGCTAACGATTCCAACAGCCAGTCTGCACTGACGGATTTCCTCGCCGTATGTTCCTTCATTTGCGGCCATTTGCCTCTAAATACTGACCAGATTTTAGTCGCATAACATCTCTGCAGCTCAAATTAGATCAGATGCAGATGCTCGCAGAAGACAAGTCGCTACTGACAACGCCGAGGACGATGACGATGAAGAGGGCGCATCCTCCACAGCACCGGCACAAGCAACCACCCCAAGGAGAGGCTCCCGTCGCAGCGCTGCCGACGATCAGGCTGCGAAGCGAAAGAGGGAGGAAGAAAAGAAGCTTGAGAAGATCAAGGAGAGCAAATCTTTCAAGCGGCGTAAGAAGCACGCCAACAACTCTAACGACGACGAGCTTGCCCGAGCTCTACTCAATGAGAGGTCAGGTCCCCTTCCAGGACAGATGGAAAACTGCGAAATCTGTGAAAAGCGTTTCACGGTTACCCCTTACTCAGTTGCTGGGCCTAATGGCGGTCTTCTATGTGCCCCGTGCGGCAGAGAGGTGGCCAAGGAGCGACAAGGTCTACCGAAGAAGAAGTCGAAGAAGCAAGCAGTAGTTGGTGGCGTAGGAAGACGTCGCGCCATTCAGAGCCGAATCCTTGATGGCGATGTTGGTACCAAGAGCTTGGCCACACTATGCGTCCAGACTTTAGCCAAGAATGTCGAACTGGCCGACAGCCTTGGCGACCTTCCCGACCACTTGGTTGACAAGATTGCGCGGATATTCTCAAAACGACGACTTCTGAAGTCGGAAACACTCCCTCTCTTTGTGCAGTCCGGAACCGAGGTTGTACATATCTACGATGGCGCGAACCTCGGTGTGCAAGACCTAATTAGCATCTTTCAGGTTGCACCGCACTTGCGACACCTGAAGATCCGGTCCGGCATCCAGTTCAAGGATGAAGTCATGGACTACCTTTTGTCTCGCGACATTTCTCTTGAGTCGTTCTACCTCCATGGAGCGAACCTCTTGAGTGAAGAAAAGTGGCACGAGTTTCTTCGTGCCAAGGGCGAGGCACTGAAGGGCCTGCAAGTGTACTATACCGACAGGCACTTCGGCAATAATAGTGTGGCTCAGCTTAGCGAGCATTGCCCCAATCTGAAGCGCCTAAAGATCGAGAACAATCAACAGGTTTCTGATGATGGTGTCAAGTCTATTGGCGAGATACCCTCACTTGAGCATATTGGCCTTCAACTACAGTGCAAAACCACGACTGCCGCCTACACCCAGCTTATCTCAAAGATTGGTGGGAAGCTTCAGACGCTGTCTCTCAAGATTGTTCCCGAGGTCGACGATGGATTGCTACAGGCCATCAACCAGCATTGTCGCTCCCTGACCAAGCTTCGCATCACGGATAGTGAGTTCATGAGCGATGAAGGCTTCGCTGCCTTGTTCACGGGGTGGGCCAATCCGCCACTGCATTACCTAGACCTCCAGAAATGTCGGCAAGTTGATGCCAGCAAGCCGCGTGAGAACCCAAACAACATCGGGCTCTGCAGTAACGGGTTCAAGGCACTCATGGCTCACTCCGGACAGAAGATCCGATACCTCAACGTGCACGCCTGCCGTCACATCTCGCGCGCTGCGTTCGAGGAGGTTTTCCATAAGGACGCCAACTACCCGGAGCTCAAAAAGCTGGAGGTCAGCTTCTGTGAGGAGGTAACGGACTTTATCTTAGGGTCTATCTTCCGGGCATGTCCCAATATTCGAGAAGTCAACGTGTTTGGGTGCATGAAGGTTAAGGAAGTGCGAGTTCCTCGTGGGGTCATTCTGGTCGGAGTGCCGAATGCGCAGGGCATGATTGTCGAAGGGACACACGATTGAACACGGCAGTGTACCAACATCGAAAGCATAGCAGGTTGGGTGTTTGGGAGCCAGGGAGTAACAGGAGGGATTCTTGTCGATCTATTATGGTTGCAGCAGAGCTGTATGGTTTCATCATGAGGTATGTACGGAAGATAGATTCTCCTACGGGGTGAGTGTACTTTTTATCAATTATCAGTGCCTTGTACTTCAATGTTACTTGTTGGTGGCCTGTGAAAACAAACTACACCTTATAAAGTATCCGCCATGTGCGGTCAGATTATGTTGTCTGGGTTGAATTATTCTCAACAAGATCCTTATCCATCTCAACATAGGCATTCAGCTGTTTCTCAAGCTCCTCATCCGTCATGTCGGCCTGGCGTCGAACCAACCTCGCTCCCGCCTCCCTCCTCCACGACACGCCGCCCTCGGAGCAAGCCGACGTATCCTGGAGGTAACGTAGATGAGAGAGGACGTCGAGGCCCAGTGTGCCCCCGTTGCAGAAGAGGTTAGCCGCGCCCTCACAAACCCTGACGTCGCCGAGCGCATAGTCGATCCTGTCAGGGGCACCACCCGAAAGCCAATACTCGGGCGAAGTGTGCCTGTAGCCGAAAACCAGCGGCGGCACACGCGGCACGGGGTCTCTCCCGTGGGTGACGCGGTACTCGCCGCCAGGCTGGTTGGAGATAAAGGACGATAGCGCAGCGTTGCCGAGGCGGGGGGCGCCAAAGGTGAAGATGTCGAGAGGGACGCCGGCTGCGCGAAGGTTGGCCGCCGCAAGAGTCGCGACGGCGCCGCCGAGAGAGTGGCCCACGGCGACGACGCGGAAGGACGGGTTAGCCTGGCGGGCTGCGGCGACGGCGGCGGTAGCGTTGGAGGCGACCTCGGCCCAGGCGTTCTGGAAGCCATCGTGGACACGGCAGCCGGCGACGAGGGAACAGCCGACCTGGTCAAAGTCGAGGTTTGTGAGCCAGTTACGGATATTACTGCTGCCGCGGAAAGCGAGGACGATTTCTCTGCGTGACGAGTCTGCTGAGACGTAGCCGCCTATGCCAGTGTTGGTGCCGCTTTAGGAGAGTTAGCGAGATGCTACTCTAAGAGAGGCAAGGGCGAGACTTACATGAAGGATGACACGACTGTTGCTTGGACGGAAGGGCAGCCGTTGTCTTTGCAGGTGATAGCTTGGCCGGCTGGGGTTCCCGAGTTGCAGTATGCTGCTGCACCGTGCTGGATGTAGAACTTGAAGTTGTTTAGGTCTTGCTGTGTTGCGGAAACGGCTGAGATGATGTTAGCGAGTTTTGGTGAATTAGGGGATATTGACTTGCTCCTTTCTTCCACGTTAACGGGATCATCTTCCACGGGCGTATCGTCAACAGGCTCATCATCAGGGACTTGACTGTCGACTACTGGAGGCGGATCTTCAACTACTGGGGGTTCGTCGTCGTCGTCGACGACTGGAGGCTGGTCGTCACGGGGCTGGTCATCAACAGCTGCAGGTTGGCTTTCGCTGGGCTTCTTGTTGACGCAGGCCAGAGGGCTCGCGAGGGCGAGGGTGACGACCGAGAGGAGTGGTAGGAAGCGCATTCTGGGCGGGGCAGAGACGAGTCTGTGATGGACAGTGTATGGTGCGGGCCACTTGGTCAGTTGTCAAGCCAGAATACCTTTCCTTGGCTTCCTCGAGTCAACAGGAGGTGCCCTGGGGGAGGAAGAGGAGTGTCTGATATTGGCTGTCGATGCACATGAGTCGAGACGGGAGAGACGACATGTTATATGCCGTCTCGAGGAAATGGCATCACAATAGCCGCTCAACAGGGACCACCAGCAACCCACTTGTGACCATCAGTCGGTCTATTATGTTTAGCATAACTTACTCACCGCCCAAGATGAGGATACAAGACAGCTCGTCCCCCGCATTCTCTGACCCCGGTAGCCTTATTCTTGCTCAAGGTTGAGCGTTGTCTCAGCAGCAACACTTTCCATCCGAGATCTACCTCGCCTTGGTGTGCTACCGATGAGCTTCCCCAGACGGCCATGATCGTCGGCCAAGACACAAGAGGAGGGGGGTGTGGTCCTGCAAGGGTTTTCAAGATGCATTTGTTGAACGAGCCGAGAGATTTATTTATACAGAGCCTTGTGTGAAAGAGACGAGTGGTTGGTCAAGAGTTTAATTGCCTCTTTCGCGTCACTGTGACAGACACACCAACGATTGCCATCAACGACTTGCCGCCCATGATTGGGGGATTCAACTGACCAATCATCTTTCATAGCCTGGCCTCCAGCTTTCAGCCTTAGCCAATTCTGGTGCATCTGCCGAGCAAAGGATGCTCAGTTTGAGACACACTCACCAACATGTTGCAACCTGTTCGGCTTGATTCTGCTCAGCCTTTCTTCGGTGCTTCCGCCGCAGCTACAGAGGTCCTGCTGGGGATGGCGTGGTTGCGGGGAAGACTTGGTTGATTGTATGCCCGACTAGAAGGTTGATGCTGCTAGGACTGTCAACTACTGATGCTACGTCTTGAGCTGGCTATCGAATACACAATGTCGTATATTCTTCTTCAGCCAAACTCTACGTAAGTATAACTCATCCTCCGAGTTGATCGGCATTCAGCCCCAGACGCACCAAGACACCTACCTACCCATTGCATCCGTCGCTCGCATCATCTCTACACACCCTCTCTCCTCCTCATGCACGACGGCCCGTGGTCATCCAGCTCGTCTGTTCTAGTCCTGTTTGTCTGCGAGGGATGACCTGCAGGCGCCACGAACAAACAGGCCGAGGGACAAGATGAGCTTCTGCATTTGTTACTTCGGTCTCTAAAGCCTGTGATTGTCTCTCGCTTGTCTGAAGATGTCGTGCTGCTGATGATGGCCGAGATGCGAATGGAAACCTGAGACATGATGACCTCCCAGAGTGGCGCCGAGGTTTCTCGAGTAATCATGCCGACTTGGCCCTGCATCAAGCTCAGTTGAGTTTCAGTTGCTTGCCCAACCCCAAAGCCAAAGAATGGCCTTGACGGACAGAAAACGACTTATTGCTGTGACAACAGCTAAACAACGCGACATGTCCCTGTTGTCAGCTCATGCCTCACATGCAACTCGGTCAGACACCGAGCCATATGTGCAATGAAACTTGGGCAAATATTCGTGTTTGTACAGTTTTGAATCATAGGCGATGCAAGCCTCACCTCTCTATCCTCCCGATATCGTACACGATTGCATCGACATTTGTCTCCTCCCAAGCCATTCCATCTCCAAGCCTCGTCGATGCCTTGGCAACCTCATTGAGCAATGTTCTTGCGGCCCTTGACCTTCCTCCGCCAGAGGATCTTCCTGCCGGTCCTGCTCCGCGTTCTGTACAGGAACCCGTGTCTGCGCTTCTGAACCAGCCGAGTATGTCCGTTCATGGTGTTTCGCGGTCCGCAGCGGATTTGCATGTCGGCCAGCGCAGGGTGCGCCGAGATGGCTCCCACGGGCACGACATCGGCCGACGCGGCGCTCGAGGGGGTGAAGCCCGAGGAGAGAACGGTTCGGCGGGTTGCTCCGGTGGACGGAGTCAGAGTAGGTCGGAGGGGAACGAGGGTTGTGAATGTCCTTTAATCACGAGTTAGCAGTGTCTCGAAGTGAAATCGAGGGATGGTCTTACCTAGGGGATTGAGCGAGCGGCTTGGCCAAGACGGGACGCGCGAGGCGCGTGATTGACCGGAACATGCTGTTCATTGCGTTTGTGAGTGCGCAGGGGCGGAAGATGCGACTGCGGCTGGTGATGGGTTGATGTCAATAATGGACAGTTGAGGCCGAGCTGATGCTGGATGTTGAAATTTTGGGCTAAGCTCGGAATTGATCCCGCGGCCGCGGGTGGAACCAACGCCATCCCGCTTACCCTAGACTATGAAGATGGGCTGTCGGGGCCTCAAGACTCTCACCAAGCTTGGAGGTGTCTCTTACAGTATGATATATCTCATCATGTAGGCCATTTGATTTCGTTTATCTTGGAAGAATCTGAAACCAATACTATACATACCCCAAGTCCTTGAATGCTCTCTGCAAAATCTCACGAATCACGTTCTCTTTGCGCTTGTTGTACTCCATGACTGTCTCTCCACTTTGGTTGCTCGTCTCAGCTGCCTCTCTCTTGATTTTGGCATACAACTCCCGATCAGCATCATTACGCCTCAGCCAGTCCCTGAAGATCTTGTGTCTCTCCGTCTCGGGCGAGTCAGGGCCCCAGACATGCAGGTTGGTCGATATAGGTTCATAGCCGCAAAAGAAGCGATGGCCATGCCAATGCGGCTCCCGCAAGAGGAAGTGAAAGCCCGCCTCCTCTAAAGCAGACACGTACGATGCCTCGTTCGCGACATCCTTGACGATCAGGTCAATGTCAATCACGTCCTTGGCTGGGAGGCTGGGCACGCTCGTTGAACCGACATGGTTGACTGCGAGGGCGACGCTGCCGAGGGCGGACTCGATTCGGGCCTTGAGAAGGGCGAAGGCCTCGGGCCATGAAGGGTCGGGCTCGACGATGGCCAGCGGGGCGTTGAACTTGCGGAAAGCGATTCTTTCGAGGAGCGAAGGCTGAAACTCATAGTCTTTGAGCAATGCTTCAGCTGAGGGGGCCATGATCCGATTGGGCGATGGCGAATAACTTCACCGCTGGTGTTGGTTGATGTTTGAAACGGTCGGTCGAGGGAGGCCAGGACAGCGGCCTGGTCGAGAATCACCTCATATATTTCTGTTATCTGGGCGCTTAGTTAAGTATTCAGCTGGTTGTCGGGTTTCCCTCGTTATTGATATGGCTGTTGTATAGCCGCATCTTTGCTTACGTTTGTTCGACTTCTACTCTGGCTGTGACTCACTTGCCGAATCTGTATCTGTACATCGACCAATTGACCGGCTGGTAACGTTACAGCATTGGTCGGCAACTCAAGTATGCACTCTTATTCATCTTAGTTCCACAGGCATCTCAAAGGTGCAGTGTTGATCGGGCAAGAATCAGGTCAAGAGAGCTGTGATACCTTGGGTCACGGGTCCTGCCGTTAGGTCTATCGTTGACAGATCATGGTCCCCTTCCGTGTAGGTCTATCTCCCTCCTACATTCTCCCTCCTACAACCAACAACCAACAACCAACAGCTTATCCTCCAATCCTTCAATGCCCAATAACGTACGCTCTCGGTGTTTCGCGTTTGAGCTAAGGTCGGTCTTGTTCAAGCGACCGTTGAACTGAACTCTAACTCTGCTGTCGTCATCTATTTTTGTTACAACTATTGTCTATCCTCCATGTTGGCCACGCAAAGGTCGCATACTAAGGGTAGTAGTACTAGCTGCTACCAACACAGAGTTGCAATGTCTCCCTTAGGAAATCACTGAATCGAGAAGGAATGCACGATGCGGCTAGCCTGGACATTCTGCCAGTATTGAGCCCAGTTCGAGTCTGACCAATACCACAATATCGTCCCTCACAAACCAACAGCCGGCGCGTATCTGCAGCATCAGCTGGAGGACTGAGTCCCAAGTGACCTCAGCTACCTCGTCTACGCCAGCAGTCGTACACTGCGAGAAACAACCCTTGACTCTGGAGGTTGTTATAAGCGCGGGGACTAGAATGGAGGATATAGATATAAAACGCTGAGCCACTCCAACCTGGAATCTCTACTCAATTTCACATTCATCTATTTTACTAGCCTCCCACGATACCCGTTCTGCAGTGCAGACTTGACCATTTCCATTACTCATTTTGCATTTCCTTGTAACATTCCAATTATCAATCTATCATCATGGCAGGCCAAGTTGATACACCGTCCAAGTCCCCTTCGACTCCTCCTCCCACGGTAGTCAAGCCCAGCTCGAACTACAACAAGAGCAAGAGGACCTCTCTGGAACATTCACCTGCCGACTCTGGCGTATGGGACTTGAATGAAGAAAGGTCAAAGTCTCCTACTCCTTCACCCTGTGTTCAACACGATACGGAGGAAGAAGATCCCTTCCACGAAACTGACCAGAGCTTGCCTACCCCAAAGACCTCGGCCGCAGGGGATACAGGTCGTGATACCACTGACACTGAAGCCATGCCCGAGGATCCATTCGATAATCAACACAATAGGATCTTGTTTGATGCTGTCGACAGGCTGCAGTCCGTTGGCTCCGTCGGACTTAGCATTCCCCAAGTATGTTTTAAGAAGCTTGACTTACAATGAACTCGTGGCTAACAGAACACAGCTCGTTATTGTCGGCGGCCAGTCATCGGGCAAATCCTCACTCTTGCAGAGCTTGACTGGCATCCCGTTTCCCGTCAACAGCGGCTGCTGCACCCGTTGGCCAACGCGAATTGTCTCCCGGCGTACCAAACCAGGAACTAAAGACTCATTTCACATCACGATTGAACCGCCCGAGGTTGACGTTCCAGGAATGAAACCGGCGCCTCAGAGTATTAGTTCCTATCCACCAACGGGAGGAGAAATCCTTTCCAATGAACAGTTCATCGAGACTGTTGGTGAGGCGAGTTGGCCCAGTTGATATAGCGTTTATTAAATCTAACTAATCGTCAAAGGTCTCGGAGTGGATGGGCATCTCGACTGGTACCGGTGAGAACCGCAAGAACTTTGCATCAGAAGTTCTCAAGATTGAGCTCTCTGGACCACACCGGTCCTACTTTAGTATTCTCGATCTCCCTGGGACATTCCAGAACTCGTCCAAGGTGAACAAGGCAGATCGCTACCAGGTTGAGACCATGATTGTTGAATACATGAAAAAGTCCGACAACATTGTCATGTAGGTAAACCTCATTTACTTGCAACGGACATGCCTAACCGAGACAGCTGCGTCCTAGATGCTCCTACGGATTTCGATCGCCAGGAGGCCTTTTCTTTGGCCTCTGAGCATGTTGACCAGCATCGCCTCGTTGGAGTTTTTACCAAATGCGACATGATTCAAAACGAACCAGAAGCAGCCAAAAGGGTATGACTAGCTAAACAACTCACCAAGCCATGTCTGACATCAAGCAGGTGGTCTCTATCGCAGCCAACGACTCTTCCAATGACAGCAGCTCTCTACGCAAAGGTTGGTTCCTTGTCCGGAACCGAGCGGACAAGGATGGAGACTCATTCAACTTGACTGCTGCCGAAAAGACGCTCTTCGGCGCAGCACCCTGGAACTCGGTACCTCGGAACCGGCTGGGCTCCTCTGCATTGAAATCCTACCTTGGGGATGTCTTGAGTTCCAAGATACGCGCTTGTTTTCCCGACGTATGCCAGGGCATTGAGTCAACGTTGAAAGAATACAGGGCTGAGAAACACCACATGGGAGAGCCCAGAGAAAGTCGAGGCGCAAAGCAGCAATACGTCCTCAATACGGTCATGGAGTTCCAGAAACTTGCTGTTCTGGCCCTGGACCGTCCTGAAGACCTGCCAGAATCAGTCACGAGTCTTCGCTGGGGAGTGAGCAACCTCAACCGCGATTTCGACCAGTTCATCCGATCCAAAGGAGCGATGTGGGACTTTCTGGACCAAGACTTGGACCCTTGGGCCGAGATGGCACGAGCCATCAATCCAAGCGTCGTCATTGAAGCTCCGGCTGCTGCGCGACCGTCAAAGGAGACATCTACCAGATTGGACGAACAATTTCCAAACTGCTCTGAAGTCCAAGACTCGGGGGCACTGGTGAAGAGCATCGAGAAACATCTTGCCACATACCAGGCTGCCCAGCTTCCTGGAGTCATCAATCCGATCGTTTACACGAAAATGTATCAGAAGCAAGTGGCCAAATGGGACAAGATCACTGAGAGGCACTTGACACGGGTTACTCACATGGTTGGGGAATGCTGCAGGTCAATCATGGATACAATCTGCCCTTCCAATGGTGATACCAACAGGCTGCGACAAGAACTAGAAAAGGTACTAGAAAACGCATACCAATCGTCTCTAAAGGAAGCAGAGGCGCATAGGAAGCACGCATGTAGCCAGGAGACCAAGCGTAAGAGGCTTCAGACAACAGCTCCGGGCTTTGGAGAACAGGTTCTCGCTTGGCGTCAGCTAAGATTCTTCAGGGTGAATCGCAAAGCACGAGAAGTCGAGGAAGGCGAAGGACAACTCGCTCGGTTCATCAAGTACTTTGACCTCGTGCATCCAAGTCTGGAGAAGAACATGATATACGATGTCCACGACGTCCTCAAGGTGTACTACAAGGTAATACATCAAGACGGCCTGTTGAGTTGCCTACTGACCAGACGCAATATATCACTCTGGAGTCTCTTATTCGAACCATCACCGACACGGTCATTGAGAACTTTATCTCGGACGAGAATGGCCCGATGAAGTGTCTCAGCTTAAGCTGGGTTCTTGGTTTGAGCGAGGAGGAGCTCGATACTTTGTGCAGGGAGAACGAGACGACCATCACGAGACGGGCAGAACTGCGTAGTGAGATTGAGAAGTTGGAAAGGGCGTTGGCCATTGTCGATAAGGCGAGGCAGCAAACTGCTGATTTAGAGGGAGTCTAGGGCCGACTGCTCGTACGGAACCTGATGTGGTTTCTATCTGGTCTTGATTGAATGGATAACGTAGTTCGAAGTTGAGTATCGGTCGTAAGGCTCGATTCCGAGATACTGTGATATTGATTTTGGCTTATAGTACTCATTACAGCACAAAATATCAACAACAAACCCGCGTAATTGGTTTAGTGGTAAAATTCTCCGTTGCCATTCGAGCAGCGTCGGGGAGCCCTGGGTTCGATTCCCAGATTACGCATTACATTTGTTTTGCAGTTTAGTTCTTTTTTGTTGGCTTTCTTTTTGGCGTGGTGTTGAGGCCGGATAGAAGTGAAGGTTGAACATCACCATCTACACATTGACTTGCAGCATTGAATGTGGTGGGCTTTGCAGTTCGATGAGCCAACAGTATACTTACTCCTTTTGCTAACGAAGCCGTTTCAAATGGTATCAGAGTTCAAGTATAAAACTCAGGTTGTGTCTTGAGACTTGTCGTTGATGGTGTGTAGATGAACGTACTGATATCTGGCGAGGGAAGGCTGCTTCTCTAAGCCGTTATGTAGAGTCTGTGAGACGATCGTATCTCTATGAACCATATCTACGCTACTGGACTATGCCTGTCTCGAACTACACGATACCCCCAAATCTCACGATAGCTCACACTCTACAACACCTCAATCAAATCTCATACCTAACCTCTCCATACCCTCCCTCAGCCCACTCCCTCCCCAGAACCTCCTCCCATGCCAACACCATGACGACCTCTCCAAAGTAATTCACCCCGCCCTTCTGCACAAACCCCAACTTCTCAAACAGCGCCCTGCTGCCCCCATTGCCCTCCTTGATCTTGACCATCAGCCCCTTGAGCTCGCCCGCCCCGTACTCGCCCAGCACCTCCCTGACGTGCCGCTTCAGGTACGTCAGCAGCGCGCACACGGCGGCGCGTCCTAGGCCCTGGCCGCGGTGCGAGGGCGAGGCGATCATGACGTCTACTTCGCCTGTGCACCAGCCGGCGTCGTCCTCGTCGTCGGCGGCCTCAAAGGGGTACAGGAAGAAGTTGATGTCGCCGCGCATGAGGGCGTCTGCGTCTGCGGTGCCGGCCTGGATAACGGAGGTGTCCTGGGAGAGAGGTGCGCAGACGATGAAGGTGAGCTTGTCGGGGGATGTACGCCAGGATTGCTGGTTCTCGTACTCTTCCTCTAGCGTCATGGGCTCTGAGGCTGTGGCTTCTTGGATGGCCTGCGATGAGACGTCAGCCAGGCAATGAGTGCTCTGGGCTACGGGAGACTCACGGGGTCTTGCATCCACGCATGGTATTGCCTCACATGGTGCGCTTCATAAGGGACCAGCAAGACGCTGGGGGTCGAGATGGCTACGGTGTGTTAGTGAATTTTCATCCATGCCATTGGAGGGGACTCTAAACTTTCCTGTTGTCTCGTTGATTCTCATTATTGGCTTGATGGTTGTAAGTTTGAGAGGTTTAGCATGAGCAGTCCAGACTATTGGGTAAAAATCGGACACTCAGGATGGGGCATCTACAACACAGCATACATGAGAACCTCTTTCAGAGCTTGACTTGTGATGAAGTAATATGTTACAATATCGTACATGTTTTACATTTCTCGTTCAACATTATTTTACACCATGCAGATACGTAGTCTCACTGACTCGGAGTCTGTCGAGCCTCTTCGGCCAAACTCTCCGTCACCCGATTCAGCCGATTCTTCGTCTTGATGCCCTTGGGCATTGTCTCAGGTGTTCCGGCAATAAGCTCATAGTCGGCCAGCTCTACGCCAGCCACGGGCGGGAACAAAGACTCCCACGCATTGGGCTTGGCGGTAGCTTGCTTTCCGAGCGATGCCACGCCATATTCGAGGTCCGCGCCCTTTGCGGCAAACTCGACCGTTCGTCTCTCCGGCTTGACGCCAAGGCCGTCGAGCAGCTCGCCTGATTTTGTGGGCATCACGGGCTGGAGGAGAATGCCTGCGATGCGTAGAGCTTCGGCACTGCGGTATATGACCCAGTTCAGACGGAGGCGGGCATCTGCGCCTGTCTCCTTGACAATCTTCCAAGGTTCAGTATCGGACATGAAACGGTTCGCCTGTCATGGAATTGGTCAATCAGTACGGTTCCGAATTCAAGCCCACAAAGCAGCTTACCTCTCTCAGGAGCTCAAACACTTCCCGAATTGCACCACTTATGCTGATTTCATTCATCTCTTTTCGAATAGCCTCAGGCGCACTATCCAGCGTCGATTCGAGCCTCGTAAAGTTAGGCAGGTCGGGCTGCTGGGGCGCAAATGCCGACAGGTTGTCAAATTCGCCGTTTTTAGCACACTCGACAGCCTCGAGTGTCGACCATCGGCCAGTCTTGTTGCGAGAAATCCGGTTAAACAAGTTACCCATGTTTGCCTGGAGCTCCTTCTCGTACGCTACGATGATAATGTCGTTGGAATAGCTCATATCCCCCTTCAAGCTACCGTTTCGCATAAGAAAGTATCGCAGAGGGTCGATATTCCACCGCTGCACCGCAAAGAAGGGGTTGACGACGTTTCCAAGCGACTTCGACATCTTGCGGTTCGACATGGTCCAGTGGTTGTGGCAGATGATCTTTTTAGGCAGGGGAAGACCGGCAGCCATGAGCATGGCGGGCCAGTAGACGGCGTGGAATCGAATGATGTCCTTACCGACGACGTGAACATCAGCTGGCCAAATGCCCTTATCGGCGCTGTTAACGTGCCATTGAGAGCCGAAGCCAGCCTTTGTCAGGTAGTTGACGAGCGCATCAACCCAAACGTAGATAGTGTTGGAGCTGTCCTCGGGATCCTTGATCCCCCAGCTCAGCCTTGACGCTGGGCGGGTAATCGAGAGGTCTTCAAGATGGTTCTCGACCCAATTTCTCACTTCGCTCATACGATGAGCCGGCTGGATCCAGTCGGGGTTCTCGTCGTAAAAGCGTAGGAGCTTGTCCTTGTACTTGGACAGCGGGAAGAACCATGTATCCTCTGTGACCCATTCAACCTCATTGCCTGTCTCAACACTGGCCATCATCTTTCGTCCCGTCTGTGGCACCACGCTCGGCTGAACCAGGTCTTCGGGGTAGAAGCACTCATCGCTGACGCAGTACCAGCCCTCATGCTTCCCCTTGTACAAGCCCAGACCTTCGGGGGCGCGGGTCTTGAAGAGCAGCCAGAACTGCTCAACTACAAGCTTGTGATCCTCGTCGGTGGTTCGGATGAAGAAGTCGTGCGAGATGTCCGCGAGCTGGGCGAGGTCCCTGAACTTGTTGGCGTTGTTGTCGCAGAACTCCTTGGGAGGCATGCCCTCTTTAGCAGCTGCCTGCTGAATCTTCATGCCGTGTTCATCAGTGCCGGTGCAGAGGAGAGCCTCCTTGCCGTTGATCTGCTGCCATCGCTTGAGGACGTCGGCGAAGACCATGGTATAGAGATGACCGATGTGCGGCGCTGCATGAACATTAGCACAAGTTCAAGTTATTGCTAACCTTCACAACGAACCAGCATTGACGTAGAAAATTGGCGTGGTAATGTAGTATGGCTTCTCCTTCTTGTCCGCCAATGTCGAGGAGCTATCCGAGCTGCTCCATCGACATTTGGGTGCCGTATATACTCGACATCCTGAGCATGCCCAGCTGGATTGACGAGGGAATCTTGATTGTGCCTGGCGCAGGCCACGCAAAGACTGAAGCCGGAATGCCCTCATGACAATGTAAAACGTGCACGGGGCTTCAGACGCAATTAAAGGTAGGGTGGGATACTGAGATCGCGTCACTTGAAGCTGAGAGAGCTCCAAAAACTGGCCGATAAGAGGAGCTGGGTGGTATGGTTCACAGTGTGAATTGGCGACTCAGATAACTGTTCTTGTAGATCCATCCCGTTGTAGGCAGCTTTTCCACTCAAGGTTGGCCACTTTAACTATTTGCGACAACTTCTCAAGCTTGAACAGAACTACAGGATTAGCTCATTTATACCCCAAGAAGGCTTTAAGCGGTCCTTTTAGACATTTAATCATCACAATGCCCGCACCAGACGTTGATACCGAGGTGCGAGTCTCAAGCGAAGGTAGGCGCAGCACCAAACCAAACTGAAAGCCTCTATGCTAACATTATGCAGCTGCCGAGATCTTCACCACAAACTACTACCAAGCCGTCAATAACAAATCCGCTCTTCTACCATTCTACATCAATGCCTCAACGCGATACCCTATCCCCGCCGACATCTCCATCAACGGCGCCGTCGTCCCGACCCCGGCCGATTACCTGACGCTCCTCGAGGCCCAGGGCGCGGGCGTGTCCTACGAGATCGAGTCCTTTGACGCGCACATCATGAACCCGCTCTTCACCATGGGCGCGCCCGAGCACGTCTACGACAATGCAAAGACAGAGACCAACGGGGGGCGGATGAGCATCATCGTCACCGTCATGGGCAAGGTGCAGTACGGCAAGGGCAGGGAGGCGCCGCAGAACATGTTCAACGAGACGTTTGTGCTGGTGCCCAACTGCGAGGCCATGGTCAAGAATCCTCCCAGGGGGGTCAAGCGGTGGTTGATCATGTCGCAGAACTTTCGCGCCCTGTAGGATATGGTGTGGAGGGATGGACAGCTATGGGCGAGCACGGCGCCAGAGGCGGAAAAGCCCCGTGCTTTGAACGATGGGAGCACAAAGGCCAACACGATGAGGAAGTCTTCTGCCAAGGAGGTATGAGAAGGACAGAGAAGGGGGAATAACCGGAACAGCAAGCCCACATGAGATACCCAGCTGACCGGGGGCGTAGAAGGGGTCGGAGAAGCTTCATCCAACAACGTTAGATTGGGAGCCAGATGTGCATCAAGTATCATGACAATAGAATAGCATTCAGAATATCATGAGTTGTTACCTCCAGCAGCTTGTGTGTTGGACTGAGAAATTTACAAATGAACCAACCCAACATTCTTTGTCTCCATCTACCTATAAATTTGATCTCCATTGCTTAATATTGTCCTCCAGCCATGGCGTCGTGGAACAATAGCTTCACTTTGGCGGGGTAGACGCCCCAGGCCAGCATCTCCAGCCAGCAAAAAAAGTACCCCCAGAGTACACACACAGCCAACCCCACCATCATCTCTCTCCAACTCGTCCAACACAACCATGCCACCCAAGACAAAAGGCAGCTCCAAGGCCCCGAACCCTGAGCCCAAAGGTCAGTCCATATCTTCCCTTTGTTCCGTGTATAATAGCCCTGACACATCCTCACAGCTACCCCCGACTCTCCCCCAGAAACAATAGCGCAGCGTTCCCAGCAGCGCTTCTTCCAGACAAACCCCGTCGAGAAGCGCCGTCAACAAGTCGGCTTCTCCTCTCTCACGCCCGCCGAGAAAAAGACCTTTTCCCACGTCAACCTCATCCACCCCGTCGCCAACCGACGCGTTGCCCTCTCCAACAAGACCGAGCGCGAGTTCTGGAAGTTCGTCACCAAGGAGGGCCTGCCCGTCCGCCGCCTGCCCAGAGACTACGCCTGGGGAAGGGATCGCTCCGGAAGAGATATCGGCTCCTACTCGCCCGACGAGCTCGAGCAGCGCACGCTCAAGCACGCCAAGCTTGCTTCGCTGCAGATTCAGCACCGTCAGTTCCTCAGGACGAGGGAGCTCAAGGGACAGCCGTCTGCTGAGGATATAGACACGGAGAAGACGAGGAGAAAGGCAATGGCTGCGCTTAAGAGGGATCTCTACGGCGAGGTCACCGGCACGCTGGCCCAGGATCCGGAATGGGACGATGTCATTCCCATTCCCCAGGATGAGCCCGAGGGCGCTCTCGCCCAGATCGCCTACCCGGACGATTATGCTGAGGGTGAGTAGACCATCTGGAGCAAGGGACGACGCTGACGTACAAGAATCTTAGCCGTATCCTACCTCCGCGCCGTCATGGCCGCCGATGAGTGCTCGCCTCGCAGTCTCCGTCTCACCGCGCACGTCATATCCATGAACCCGGCGCATTATACCGTCTGGCTCTTCCGCTTCAAGATTATCTCGGTGCTCCAGCTGAGCGTGCCCGACGAGATCGCCTGGCTCAACGAGGTGGCGCTCGCCAACCTCAAGAACTACCAGATCTGGAACCACCGCCAGCTGCTCATGGACTACTACTACCCGACCATCGAGGACGACGACGCCACGGTGCGCAAGCTCGCCCGCTCTGAGACCACCTTCATCACCACCATGCTCGCCGAGGACGCAAAGAACTACCACGTCTGGTCCTACCGCCAGTACCTCGTCTCCAAGCTCGCCATGTGGACCATGAGCGAGCTACTCTCGACCCAGAATCACATAGAGGAGGACGTGCGCAACAATTCGGCTTGGTCGCACCGCTTCTACCTCGTCTTCTCGGACCCGACTTCTTCGACACGCGGGTCCGGCCCCACTGAGGCGGACCCGCGCATTCCGGCCGATATACTCGACCGCGAGACCAACTACGCCAAGGAGAAGATCGGCTTAGCACCGCAGAACCAATCCGCGTGGAACTACCTCTTTGGCGTGCTGGCAAAGGGTGCTCGGCCCCTCTCTTCCGTCAAGGACTTTGCAGAGGGCTTCGTGAGCGCGCTGGGTGAGGATGCCGAGGATGTGCGTAGTTCGCATGCGCTGGATTTCCTGGCTAAGATGTATGATGAGGAGGGCGACAGGGAGAAGGCGGAGCTGTGCTTGCGGCGGTTAGGTGAGAAGTGGGATCCGGTACGGGAGGGATATTGGAAGTATCGGCTGACGTTGCTCAAGAGTGGTGGTGCGAAATAGTGATTGATACGGGAGAGCGTCGACATACGCATGAGAATTTGGTGCAGGGGTCTGAATTGACACCTATTGAATACACACTGCCTTTTGTCTACGGCGTAAAATCGTCTTTCACAGACTTACACCTTGATATAACTTAACATGTAAGACTATCGATTATTGGAATAAAGTACATCCAGAAGAACGTATCGCATTACTAGATTAAACCATATATATAATCCCAAGGCCACGAACCTATAACTCCAAGCCAAGCGCGTCCTTCTACCCGCCTTATTCTAAGTTAGATTTTCCTTCCAGGTCATAACGGACGTCACCTGGTTCGTAGCCATATCGTACATCAAAGCGATACTTTCCAAACAAGTGAAACAACCATCCAAGAGAAACCCTGTGTGGTGTAGACGGTGCTTTAGCGGCTCTCAACACGCCAAAACTTCCAGCCCTCTCGCTCTCCCGTATCACCGTGAACACCTACCAGTTTCTCAACGCCCTCGGTGCCCTCAGCGTTCAAGAACATCTCCAGGTCGATTTCCATGCCGCCCTCGTCATCTTCCTCGGTGCCGTTTTTTAGCACAGCGGGCCAGAGCACACCAACGCCGTCGCCGCCCAAGGTGGTCTCAAACTTGGCATAGTTCTCGTCTTCGAGCTGCTTTTCCAGCTTTCGTAGTTTTTCTGCCGCTGTATCCGGTTGGAGCAGGGTGATGGAACAGCCGCCGCCACCAGCACCAGTAAGCTTCGTCCAGCCAATGCCCTCATGGTCCACCAACTCCCGCACTCGTTCTAGGCGAGGATGAGAGACACCGAGCGATACCAGCAGGCCGTGGTTAATGGTCATCAGCTGACCTATCTCACCAAGATCCTCGTTTGACCCATTGTCAAAGTCGGTATCCTCAATCAAGTCAGCCGCGGCGGTGGTCACCTTATCCATGGCGTCCAAGATGGAGGCCACCAGCTTGGGGTGGGTTTGCTTGAGCTTCGCTACCTTGGCTACCTCGAACGCAGTTGACTTGGCCTGTCTTGTGTCTACCAATAAAAGGGGCAACTCGGGGAAATCCCATAGTGGTCGAACAGAAGGAGGCTTGGAGTAGTCGGTGCGCTGGAACACCACGGCCTTGCCTTGCGTTGCAACAGTATTGTCTACTCCTGAGGGGTTGCCATGAATGCACATCTCCGCCACGAAAGCCCATCGGTTTATTCTCTCCACCTGCAGTCGGGCCTCATCTGGGGGCTGATCTGGGTGCGGACCTGACAAGGTACGTAGCTGTAGCAGAAGCGCCGATGATAGGCAAACTGAAACTGATGCGCTGCTGCCCAAGCCGGCACTTATAGGTATTGTCGATCGCAGAGTGTACAGGCAGGCAGGAAAGGAAGGCCATCCTAACGAGAGGAAAAGATATAGGAAGGCGGACGCCGAGCTGCGGTGCACCTTGCGGGTTTCTTCTGGGCGATCGGGAGAGACAACGGCGATGTGTGGTTGTAAAGCGGCGACGAGGTCGGGGTCGAGTTCGGTAACGAGGGAGTAGTATGACTTTTTCTTGGAGGGTTGCTGGAACGTCTCCCAGGGTAGTTCATCAATGTTCCAGGTGTGCACCAGATCCACATCTGGAAATCGTAAGGAGACGGTGCGCTTCGACTTGGATAAGGTGGTAACATGGAGGTAGGACCGCAGTGAGATGGCTGCAGCGATGGCTGGCTATGCGCCAATGGCGATGTAAGCATGCAGTTGGGATTGGTGAAGCGAAGTACCTACCTTGCCATGAACAACAGAGTGTTCGCCAAAGACGATGACCTTCCCTGGGGCAGAGACCATGAAAGGAGGTGCCAGAGGGCTCGACATCTTGCGGTTCAACTTCATGCGGCGGACACCATTCCCAAGGCTGTTAGAATCTCCAGAGGTATCGGAGCCGGAATCGGAGCCATGAGCCACGGAATGTGACCCGTTGACACCGTTGACCATGACTGAAGGCATCAAGACGCAATTGGAGAGAGCCTAACGTCCTGAATCCTGGTATTGAATCGTGAACTTCGAGATGCGGATGAGCGTGGATGCACCTTGTCGATGTGGGCCCCTGGCTATCTGTGCGGTACAATGGGAGCTCCTTCCCGGATAAGCCAATATACTCTTTACCGCGAGGTTCCGATCTTGTCGTGAAGCAAGTATAAATGAAGCAAATAGAGGCCAAGAGTAATCGAGTTTGGGGTGTCAGTAGAACAAGGAGTTGTAGTTGCCTGGGTCGGGTAATTTAGAGGTTGTCGTGTTGTCGTCAGGGGGTGGGGGAAAAGATGATCAAGACCGGAGCGGGGGTGTAATAAGTCAAGGTAGGTAGGTAAGGTAACGTAGGTGGTGGAGGGAAAGAGGATTCGGGATATAGGTAGTTATGTAGAGACGGAGACGAGTACGGGCAGCAACGGACTTGCACTCCCAACAAATGCAAGCCAGAGACGCGGACGCGGACGCGGATGGATGGGTAATTTGTGCAATCTGGATCGTAGCGTCACGGAAGGAGCGTTAGTTAACTACAGCTAGATGGAAGCAAATGTGTAACTTCCATGACTTGAAGTGATGCGAATCCCCCGCACTTTCCACAACGGCTTGGCTTGTACCTGGATCACCGTACCTGCTTCTTGACACACACTTGTAAGAACGTCAATGATACAAGTGTATGCAGACCCAGATGTGTCGAGGGGACGGTGGCTTCCGGATCAGGCAAGGGCTCGGATGTGACTACCCGATGATGCAGGTGTTTGGGTCGTGGCTACTCCGTACAACGCCCAGAAATTGGAAGGGGACTGACTGGCAGGGACTAACAAGAGAGCCTGGGCTTACAAGTAATTATTCTAACTTTTATTAGCAGATCTTGACTGAGGTGTGGTGGAATAGGACGGACGTTGCTTAACAAACAAGCGCCGCGGCGGCCATCGGCGTCGTTAGGCTGGACTGTGTGTTGTTAATGATTAGCCGCCGATTGGAAGGAATACAAAAAGGCGGTCTGGGTACTTGGGCCTGCTTGGGGCCTCGGGGATTATCTGGGATCTCCAACTGACACCACCACCACCACCATGGAAAGAAGCAGGCAGAGTTGGCCACGTCCGGCTCCTTATTCCCTAGCACGCTCGCGATTTGTTGGTTCAGCCAAGGTATCCAGCCCGTCAGGGGCTCGAATGAAGAATCCGAGAAGTGACGACGCAGCAAACAAAGAAGCAAGCAGCATAAGTTGAGTTATGGAGCACAGAGCGGGCAGTGCAATAGGTACCACAACTGGGAAGGATGACGAATCCCGCCTGAAGGTAACGAAGGTAACTTGTTAAATAAGATAAACTGGAAATGACTACTCCCTACCTACGTCAAGAAAAGCTGGAGGGCGCGTGATGAATGATGATGATGACAGAACAATACCAGAGGCTTAGAGCGTGTGACAGCTTCTTGTGGTCGCTACGCTGATTCTGTTCCAGCTGGAGAACTCCTAACGTTGGTTGGCAGGCCTTCTGTTACTGTAACTACAGTCTACGTCGTAGAGGAGGCGTAGCTTGGGAATGACGACAGGAAATATGCCGGTGCCTGCAGGTTGCAACAGAAGCGTTACTGGACAAAGCACTGTAATCATCTCATCCAGATAACTAACGGTACCTAACTACCTATTCGGTTCCCTTTCAACCTCAAGCACTTGGATTCGTTTTCGACATGGTCGTATTCGTATCGCTTTACGAAACCCATCACATCTCATCAATCCTACATAATGTCTACACCCATTGCCTCAGCCTGGAAGGTAATACCAACCTTTGAGTCGCAATCGATTGAAAGAACTCTCAACTTCTATGTCGATATCCTGGGCTTTGAGTTAGGCAGCGTCAAGCCTGAGGATGGGCACCCGTCTCAGTACACGTTCTGCTCCATCTTCGCTGGCGATAAAGCTGCTGCCAACCTGTATTTTTTCAAGCCCGGCAGCAAGAATGTCACCCCGGGCTCAGCTTATATCGCCTTGGGCACCACACAGCTTGATTTGCTTTACGGCTCCCTCAAGGTTCGAGATGATGTTAAGATTGTGGACGAGATTCAGAATCAGCCATGGGGGTTCAGGCAGTTTAGTATCCAGGACCCAGATGGCAATACGTTGACCTTTTTCAAGTTCTTAGAGGGAGGGAACCCAGGAGAGGAATAGGGCTCATTTGGCATTATATCCAAGAGTTGCGCCTCGCACCTATGATGATGTATGGTGTATCTCACGAGGTTGCACTCCTACGCCAAAAGACAGCCGAACAGTTGTCCATGGAGCTGTGTTATATCTCTCGAGTGGCACATTTGCGATCTAGGCATCAAGCCTTGCGAACAAGACAAGCATAGCAATGACCAGTGCTGGCAGAGCCAACACCACAACCAAGGCGTAATCACCCCGCATTAACGTCACGCTGCGATGCCTGGTCAATGGTACAGTATATACCTCGAGCAGCCGTGCCATAACCAATGTTCATCGCATCGTTTTCAATTCTTTATGCACAAATCCCAACTTAAAAGCCCACCATGGTTGTCACTGAATGCGCCATTTGCCCGCTCAAAGAAGATTACGATGAGGACAACCTCCGCAGCCTCCTCAAGAAAACCCAGCATGAGCAGAACAAATGGATCTGGAAGCATCAACCGCATCTTCTAGAAAACAAGCCATACGAAAACCTGAGCGGCTTCTACATACAGAAGTCCAGTCCGCCGTTGCTCCTCATCACTGCATCGTGGAACGTACCCGGAGATCACGACGAATGGATCGAGTCCGACGAGAACAAGGTCGCCATGTCACAGCTCTCCAGTTACTTCGCTGAGCACCCTCCCATGGTTTTCTACCATCTGAACCACGCAGGTAGGGAAGAGGACTTGCGAGGCGACATCTTCGCGCGTGGGCCGTTTGACTTGTGGCGGCTAACGGTAAAACCTGACCACAAAGAGAAGCTCCAGGAACTCTTTCGCGCAGCCGAGAGTCATGTCAGTAGTGCAGAATCCAGCCAGAGGATCTGGGGAGGATGGAGAATTGGCGAAAAGATATTGCCCATCGAGGTAAATGGGGGATCAGAAGAACGAGGGACAGAGAAGGACCCAGAACTGGTCGTCTTTTGGACTCGGGGTGTAAAATACAACGTGGGCGACCGCTTGAGCCAAGTCCAGGAACCTTTGGTTTTCCGCTATGAGTGGCAGCCTCTTCTGTAGGGAGCATCTCCCAAACGAATCTTGATCATCACGGGAACCTGAATTGCCAGTTGGTACGTCGTGACTCGAATCGTTCTTTTTTACTTTTTGGACTCTATCCGAGTATCCTCCTTTCAGAGCACATGAAATGCAAGGTATCCCAAGACGCCCATTCGTGCATGTGAATCCTCCAACCCCTAAAGCAGCCCGTTGCAAACCACCATCTTAGATAGACTTCTTGTTCTTCTTGGAGACGTCGGTGAGTTGCAGGTCTAGAGCGAGAGTCAGTACATATATCCAAGGGAGAGCGTCTCGTCGCGGGAGGAGGTTCGGCGACAGGAGGGAGTTGCGTACTGGGAGGAAGGCTCTGCTTGAGCTTCTCGGCCTTGTCGGAGTCCTTGAGCACCAGGGTGTAGAGGTGCTTCTGGCAGCGGACCTTGAACTTGACGTTGTTGGACTGCTTGTTCTTCTTGATCCGCGCGGCTATAGCAAAAGTCGTTAGAAGATAACTCCCTCAATTTTTCCACGTTCGTTCGCCTTCGTTGTAGCCAGGCACCTTTGCCGTGCAAGCGGGGAGGGTATTTTCGTCAAAACGTACAGGAAGCGTCCTTCCGACGGCAGATCTCGATGAACTGTGAGAAACCAAGTCAGCATTTCAGTTCAACGCGGAATAGCTCTTGGGCTTCATCGTTGCGCACCTTCTTGATATCAGCGACCTCCTTAGGCATTTTGGCGGTGGTTCAATGGGACGTTCTTGAACAGGGGGACTTGTCGAAGGCTCAAGATGTGCGATTTCAAACAGATTTTGGGAGGAATTATTTTTGTGCGCTGCTTTTCGCGGGGGGGCCGCCGTCGAAAGGGACGCACGGGCCATCTTCCGCGGGAGGGTACACGTTCGGGAAAGCTGGGCGCCGATCCACCGAGCGTGGCGCGGCTGCCCTCGACATGGGAGGCGTCATCAGCCAAGGTGTGGCGCCGAGGCCAGGCAGGCAAGCCAGGCGGGAGTAGCCAGGTTTGAATGGCATCTGATAAATGAAACGGACACCTTTCACTGCCATTAACGATATTTAACCAGTTGTTCAGGTCTGTTCATTTTCTTTCTTGATATCTCTATCGTATAGAACGAGAGTATCTTGCCTTCTACTCATCCTCTTTCTAAAGCGCCACTGGAACGACGTAGCTCAAAACACTACGATCAACCATCACGATGCCTACTCGACTGGACGACATGATGAAGTCGAAGGTAAGAAACCGACACTGCTTTCATATACAATGATTCAGTTTATCACTGAATGCCTGCTAACCCTCTCAAGAGTGTTGTCCTTTGTTAGTGACTCCTGTCTGCAGGGTAAGCCGAATAAAGGTAAACTGACAGGCGTTTAGTCTTTGGCGGCATTGTCTCTATGGCAGCGGCATATACCATCTGGGGAAATGATGGGAAGGGAATGTTTCCTCCAGAGTCAGATCCGACTGGCGAGCCGGAAACCTGGTCACGAGAAGAACTGCGGAGATGGTTGGCTGCGGTAAGAAGCATAACGTGCTTTTGAATCTGATCATGTACTGACTAAGTGTGAGCTTATAGAGGCATTTGTACCCAGATGATAAAGCTACGAAAAAGGAGCTTCTAGAGAGGGTGCAAGCGAACATGAGGATTCCTAGGAAGTGATTGATACGTTTCAAGGGGCTATTTGGTAGCTTTGTTTGTTTGGTTGCGTTTGTTTCTCGTTGAACAAGCTTATTTGTTTGGGTCAGACTATACAGTTTGAATGCTTTGGACCCAAAATTAAGGTGCCCATGGAGTGTAAGATTCCAAACCGTATCAAACTCTACAAGCATATTCTTCCTCAATAATAAGGTACCGCCATATGATCAATGTTGTAGGGTCATGGATGTCAGATAAAGCCACATACCTACCTAACAGCTTAGTGGATCTTATCAAGTGTACCTTGTCCCCAGCCACAAAGACGCCAAATCTCATGTACCTCTCAGCCCAACCTCCCAACAACCTGTTAGTCGTCTCATCTCTCTGCACGTGCCACCAAGAAGCCGCTGTGGTGCAGTTCTGTACCACCCAACGTAGGTCCTTCGTCGCAGCCTGCTTCAACACTGACGTTACTCAGGGAGCGCTTCTAGTATTTGATTGCGCAAGACTCGACTCTTGCGACAATGCGTTTTTCCTGATACAGACTCGCCTCGACCGTTTCGTCCTCTGCTACCCCAGAACCTTGAAGGCCGAATCGAGAACCCGCGACACTGGCGCTTCTCAGGCTTGCGACGTCATATACCACCTAGATAATGGCCTTCCTCGAGGATCCGCGCCTGCGCCAACGCTGGAATCAGATCGCGCACGATGCCGAGACTGCAACAGAAAATGCAGCAGCGGGCATCTGGTCTTTTCAGCACAATTATATCAATCCGTGTTTTTCCTCCATTACCAAGTCCTTTGAGCAGTGCACAACAGTCTGTCTCGGGGACCCCGAAGATCGGTTACGCAGACAGAGGGAGCGCCAACGGTCAAGGGATGCGGCCGAATACAGTTTCGACTTTTACGATGATTGGTATGAGGAAGAACAAGGAGGGAGTCTGTTTGGAGCCTGGGGGAATGAAGATTGGGATAGACTGTTGGCTGGGACTGGCAGCCAAAGGAAGCACACTGGCGGAGAGACGTCAGAACAACCACAGAGGAAGCGAGCCATGAGCTACGGCACTCGAAGCGGACGACGAAGACCCAGCGTAACGGACGATCCGACTGTAATCCCCAGCACCCAACCGATTGGGTTCCTGAGCAGGCTGCCCTGGAAGATGGGCGGCACTCTACGATACAAACCTAGCGCAGCAGATTTACAAGAACACCCGCAACGGCACGGTGAAGGCGAGACAGAACCATTGCTGGGCTCTGATGATGACTCCGATTTTGGCGACATGCCGGTACTTAGAAAGCGAAGCGGGACGACAGGATCGGGGGACACATCAGACTCATTTCGGTCTCGCGGGGACCTTTTCCCAAGCGACGGCGAGGGAGAAGAAGACGCAAGGGAATTCGATGATGAAATAACATATGACATGGTGAGAAAGGATGATAGGAGCAGCGGCCGAAGCGGCGAGAGCGGGCGAAGCACGAGAACGAGCAGTAAGGGCAAGAGACCAGCGAGTGGATTGGCCGGCTCAAGGACTGTATCGAGGACAACGTTAGGATCGGTTGCCTCGAGGGATTCGTTGCGGATGGGTCGTCGATCAATGTCCATCCCCGCCACATCTGACGTGGAGGATGTGCCGTCACTACACGACCTGCAACGGGAAGAGCACATGCTACGAAAAGCTGAAAATGAAGAGCTGGCAAGAAAGAAGCAGGCCGCAGCACAGCTAGCGGCAGAGAAAGGACTCGCGGGTGCGAACCCGGGGATACAATCAGTACCCGAAACCAAACCCGAAGTTGCCAAGGATGAGGTGTATGAAGGCCTCTCTCTTAAAGACGTTTCAAGGCATTCTTTCAAAGAAGATGGCCTTGAGCTAAATTTGTCTGAGCGAGATAAGGCGACGAAGTCAGCAAGGGACATTCAAATACCGCCAAGTGGCACGAAGCCACCGGAGAAGACCCCCTTTGTTCCGGCACGCTTACCAAGTTTCGGTTGATGAGGAGGGATAATATGATATGGGGGTAATGAACGCGGTAATGGCACATAGCGGCCTTTATCACGATGACTTGAAGAATGATACCAACTTAAGCGAAGCACGGGGTTGGGCAAACGATGTCATGGATTATTGGCATCAAAGGTATGGGAAGAAGGACATTCAAATGCAGTAGTAATGAGAGCAATGAACCTGGCCTCGTCGGTAACTCTCTAGCTATCCTAGTATATCACGTCTGGTTGCTGGCTCGACAAGTGACACATGGCGATAGTCAAGTTACGACCTGGTTCCCCAAAGGGGAAATGCCTCGGACTGGCATTTCCCCGCAAAATGGCGTTCCGCATCTCGAGCCATGGGTCGGTCGGTCCCTTGATCTTTAAAAGACTGGACCCCACTGTGAGTTGGCTCGCTGGTTATGCCATTATACAAGAACACTGATATGTATGATACTAGTCTAATGTGTTGCATCTAAATAAGCCATTGGTTTGTTAACTTGTCATTTATCTACTCCGCGATTTTAGTCTGTCGACACAGTTAAGCCGGCTTTTGGTTCTCACTTACACCACCACTCACATCATCCATCACCTTCACAATGACAAAACCAGGCCCCATTACAACACCTCTCACCTCGCTTCTGGGCATCCAGCACCCGATTGTCCTCGCCGGGATGGCCCGGACTTCCGGTGGTCGTCTCGCCGCCGCGGTCTCCAACGCCGGCGGACTGGGCGTCATCGGAGGCTTCCAATACACGCCCGACCAGCTCCGTGAGATCATAACCGAGATGAAGGATAACTTCTCACAGCCAGACCTGCCCTTTGGCGTCGATCTTGCGCTGCCTCAGATTGGGGGCAATGCGCGCAAGACGAACCACGACTACACGGGTGGCAAGCTGGAGGAGTTGGTAGACATCATCATCGAGAGCGGCGCGAAGCTGTTTGTTAGTGCGGTGGGTGTACCGGCTAAGGAGGTGATTAAGAGATTTCATGATAACGGCATTTTGGTCATGAACATGGTCGGACATCCAAAGCACGCGGTAGGTCTTTGCCCCCTGATACACGGATTCCGCCTTAGCTGACGCGTCTCTATAGGTGAAAGCACTCGACCTTGGAGTAGATATGGTCTGCGCGCAAGGCGGAGAGGGTGGAGGTCACACAGGAAACATCGCAAACTCGGTCCTCATCCCCGCCGTCGCCGACGTAGCGTCCAAGTACCACCCTCCCCTGCTCCTGGGCCTGCCCGCGCTCGTCCTCGCAGCGGGCGGGATCTCGTCCGGCCGCAGCCTCGCGAGCTCGCTGATGCAGGGCGCGGCGGGGGTGTGGGTGGGCACGCGGTTCGTGGCCTCTGCCGAGGCGGGCTGCAGCGAGGAGCACAAGCGCGAGGTGGTGTCGTGCGGGTTCGACGGCACGGAGCGCACGCTCGTGCTGTCCGGGCGGCCGCTGCGGATGAAGACCAACGAGTACATCCGCAGATGGCACGAGCAGCCGGAGAGGATCAGGAAGCTGTGCGACGAGGGCGTGGTGCCGATCGAGCACGACTTTGAGGAGGGGGAGAATGAGGTTGAGCTGCCGTATCTCATGGGGCAGGTTGCGGGTGCGATATCGAGTGTGCAGCCGGCGGGGGAGATTGTCGATGAGATGGTCAAGGAGGCGGTGGAGATGCTGAAGCTGGGGGGCACTTATCTGACGGCCAAGAGTCGGCTGTGATGTTTGCTGATAGCAGAGCTTGACCTGGCTCGTTGACTTGATTATGTGCGAACACAAGAGACTGTAAGTTCGGTAGCTCGTCATGACCAGACCCAAGCATTGTGCTAATTCTCCGTCTGGAGTCAACTTGTCGTGACCGTCGCTCTGTCTGAGAGTGTCGTCTGGCCTGAAGCATGGACATAGCATCACTCACTCATGCCAATTGCTAACACAATGGCTCTTTGTCGTAACCAACTGAGTAAAAGTCCATGGTCTAGTCTCGTTGCTCGCTTAATGTCGATGCCCATGCGCAAACTACTGGCACGGTTCAGTGACAAACTGCTTCTCTGAAACCGCCTCTCGCTTCACCCACAGACGTTAGTTTTTATTGCTCCCCTTCACTGTCTTTGACATAAACCAGAACAAGTATATAATTATATGTATATATACTACTCAATACTCGCTAGCTATGATGTCGCGACTATCCATCACTTGGCCCATCGCAGGCTTCTCCTGAGGTAGACTCCAAAGTCGACTTGTTTCTTTCATTCAATTCTTCTGCTATATAATACGCATTGGAACCCAGTTTCTTCTACGTATTACTTTATACAGATACATATCTAATCATGAAGTTGTGTCTTTCACGAAACGACTCAGACTGACACTCCTTCTCTATCCCTTACAAAGCTATAGCCATCTAGACTACCAGTTCGATAACTCCAACTCTCTAACTATTCCAGTCCTTCACTCACTATGTCATTCACTGGTACAGAGGAGTCGGATTGGTCCACTCAACCGGGACTATTCTTGGAGAAAAACCTCGAGCACATTCCACCTTTTCGTTGCGGAGGACTACGAGCACAAGCCCCTGAGGGACTAAACTGTATCATGCCAGTGCCACCAGCTCAAGCCTCTTCAAACGGTGAGAAGGTGCCCAAAGTCGACCATATCCTGGTTGCTCTCGATTTCGAGTATCTCTGCATGTCCAAGATTGGCAGATACGCTGACGGGACCCGATACCGATACCACCCTATCACTGAGGCAGGTATCGCATACTGGGATGTGCGAGATATCGTTCATAGACGAGGGCGAAGAAGTATGCCGGGTGACCGTGGGTCGTCCTGGTTCAAACTCATGACGCCTCTTCACTACATCGTGGAGGAATACAAAGACCACTGGGGACATCTTTGCCGATCTGACTGGCTACACGTAGAGCCGTACTTGTTTGCCTTCGGGAAGTCAAAGATAGTCAAGGAGGCCGATCTGGCGTACCGGCTCTACCGAATATTCTTGGCACTCGGGAAGCTGAACCGACGCAAGGAAGAGGTTGAGCATGATGGCCTTCGACAGATCGTCTTTCTCACCTTTGACTCGACGTCGGTGGAAAACAGCCTGAGCAGGCTGGGCCTAGGCTGGCTCGCGGAGCCCAACGTGCAGATATGGGATCTCCAGAAAGACATGCAACTCGAGCTCCGCTTCAGCTGGCCCAGGATGCGGTTCGAGTATGTTATGGAGAGCTTGGGGCTGCGCTTCCTGGATAATCGCTTTGGGAACCTCTCGCACTGCGCAGGGAACGCAGCGGTCTTTACGATCCAGATCCTGCTGGCTCTGTTCTACAAGGACGAGGAGCAGAGTGCGGCGTTTGCGGCGCGGAGGCCTATGCCTTGGCTGCGTTATACTTGGGTCGGACATGCTCTGGACCAGACTAACATTGCTCCTGGGGACGTGGCGAGGAGGAGGGGGGATAGTGAGATGAATCGGCATGAGGTGCCGCAGAGGAGGGATCAGAATGCGTTTTACTGAGGATTTGCTTGAGGGAACTGGCGTCATAGTAATAGTTCAGCCTAGTCATGTCTTGGGTTGTTGACATCGAATGCCATGCAAATAAGATAGATAGATGCTTGTGAGCCATGAAGCTTCCCCTGTGGCTGTTTGTCAACGGTCTTCATCGTGCCACGGATAGAAGCTGTTGCTGAAGCCTTGTGAGCCATCAGCCTAACGAGAACAAGATCGAGACTGCTTCATTGTCTTCAAATTCTCCTTCTTAGCCAAGGAAAGAAATACACGTTGTTGGGGAGACGGGAACCTCTGGGGGAAGGCATGAGCGTGCCGAAGCCAGACTCGTCCCACAGAGGAACCATTAGGTAGTGTAAAGGTATCTCTTTCAACAACAGACTTGACAGCATCACGAAATAAATACTACGCTGATACTTTTTCTGGCCAAGCAGATCAACAGACGTTCATTACTTACCAGTTCACGCAAGCCTTTATACTTGAATACTTCTGACAGCTCGCACCACACAGAGCCTTCAGCGGCAACACCACTCCGAGCACGTTATCTAGACAGAAAATGGCCAGACAGATCAGCCCCGAGTCTTCTTCAGAGCTTGACGACCCGTGTACGTGGCTCAGCAGCGAAGACAGGAAGCTAATGGACGGCCTTGAACCTCCCGATGTGTTTCACTGGGGCGGCATGCAAGAATGGGGCAGGAGAATTATCGAGAAATACTCTGGGACGCCATCGGATATTGACGTGGTTCGACGCAGATTCTTTCGCCCAAGATGTGTCGCCTGCATCGCTCCATGCGTGTCCAAGGACTTTGATGAGATGATCGACCTCCCCGTGGTACTCACTTGCGGCCACATCATAGGGTTCCGCTGCTTGCAAGAACTATATGCAAGATATAGACATATTTCTGGCCCCAATACCTGCCCGTGGAAGGGGCCTCGGGACAACGATCCTCAAGATTGGTCGCCTGCCTGCAACCAACGAATCTTTTACGACTGCGAGCACGAGTTCGCTGGCTGGACTCAGTTCCCGTTGCCAACCGAGCAATTCTGGATCCATCCCAGCTTCTTCACTCCCCCAGACGGCTGGGTCCCTACTGAATGTCGACCGTGCATAGTTCTGTTTCTGTTGAGGCAGTGGACGCTGGAGGCTCGTCGGAATGGGACGGACAAGCGCGTCTGGGTGAGCTGCTCATGGCTTCACGGCATTCCCAAGAGCGAGACTATCGGCTTCAGAGCCAGAAGAGCGCTTGGGTTCGAGGAAGAGAAGAATCTGAGAGACCTGTACCTGTGGTGGCTGTTTTCTTCGACTCCTGCACCGTCACTTTATGATGGATACTGCCCGCATCCTATGGAACCGGTTGTGTATTACTGGACCCAGTATGAAATTTAGAGCCATAAGTGTGAGTCGGCCAAGAAGTGGATGGATGGTTGATTTGGAATGTCTAGACAGTTGGTTAGACTTGGGATTCTTTACAAGTCAGCGGGAGTAAGTAACATAGTGCAGGTCTTGGCGAACTGCGCATCTCCAACAGCGAAGACCACAGAGAGTATTAACTAGATCAAGCGATACATGATAGAGTTCTTTTCAACCAGAGTATTGCACAATGCGAGTCATGGATACACTTCAACTGGTATAACTACTAATTGCATGAGAAAGAAACCTTTAATAAACTTGGCTGTTGTAGGGTAAAAGACTTGGCGTTGGCGATACTACGCTCAAGTCTGAGCGAGCCTCTCTCGCTTACGTGTGTGATGTGGCGCATCTCGCCGATCCATTTCACCCCAGATACAAAGGCTTTGATGATCAGTGAAATGAGTCGGACTACTCCGTACTTCGTAACTAGTTATAACATTATCATCTCAGAGATCTTCAACGAAAAGTGAAAAGTCAGTGCACAAAGTGGGCCGTGTCATAACGTCCGTTACCTTTTCGACTTCATCCTCTTCTCACGACTCACACCTTTTTTCACTGAACCGACCTTTGCCAGACAAAAACATCGACGTTACAGCTTCAACTGAAATATGGGAATGCACCATTCCGTTGTGTCTGGTATCTCCGAGCGAGTCAAACACTTTCACGCTCGCCAGGAGCCCTTTCGATTATACCATGGATCGACCAACAGCACGCGTCAGTCGAACCGCTACTTGGACAACACGGTCGACACAAGCCAGCTCAGCAATGTCATCGAGGTAGACAAGACCGCAAAGACGGCTCTGGTAGAGCCCAACGTCCCCATGGACGCTCTCGTTGACGCGACTCTTCGACATGGCCTCGTGCCCCTGGTGGTCATGGAGTTCCCGGGCATCACAGTCGGAGGCGGATTCTCCGGCACGTCCGGCGAGAGCAGCTCGTTTCGATACGGCGCCTTTGATGCGACCATCAACGCGATCGAGATTGTCCTTGCTGATGGGACCGTCACTCGTGCCTCCAAAACGAACAAGCCTGACTTGTTCTGGGGAGCTGCCTCTGCTTTCGGGACGCTCGGCGTCGTCACTCTGCTCGAGGTTCAGCTCAAGGATGCGAAAGACTACGTCGAGCTGAACTACCGGCTTGCAAAGGGACCTGCACAGACGGTCAAGATTATAAAGGAAGAATGCAACAAGAGCGAGAATGACTATGTGGATGGCATCGTCTACTCAAAAGACACAACCATCATATGTGTCGGACGTCTCGTCCATCATGTCCCCTCGGGAGTCAAGCCGAGGCGTCTAATCCGTCGTCGCGACAAGTGGTTCTACCTTCACGCTGAAAAGGTCAGCCAAGGTCTTGTCCAGGGCACAGCGACGTGTGTCACAGACTACATCCCGCTAAAGGACTATCTCTTCCGATACGACAGAGGCGGCTTCTGGGTGGCCAGATACGCCTTCAAGTACTTCCTCACCCCCTTCAACCGCGTCACCCGCTTCGTCCTCGACTCACTATTACGGACCCGCGTCATGTACTCGGCCGGCCACAAGAGTGGCCTGCTGGACTACTACATGGTGCAGGACGTCGGCGTCCCCTACGGAAGCGTCCCCGAGTTCCAGACCTGGCTGGACAAGCAGCTGGGCATCTACCCGCTGTGGCTGTGCCCGCTGCGCATCCGGCGCGACGACCCGGACTCGAGCCACGGCCTACATTCGGACCTGGCCAAGCCCGGCACGCCCGACCTGCTCAACTTTGGCGTCTGGGGCCCCGTGCCGGGGACGCGCCGCGACGTCGTCGGCCACAACCGGGCGCTCGAGCAAAAGGTGCAGCAGTGCGGCGGGAGGAAGTGGCTGTACGCGCAGGCCTACTACACCGAGGATGAGTTCTGGACGCACTACGACCGCGCGTCGTATGATGCGCTGCGGGCCAGGTACGGCGCGACGTACCTGCCGAGCGTGTACGACAAGGTCAAGGTGGACGTTGAGGGTGATGATAAGACCATGAGGACGACTGTGCAGACGAACTGGCCTTTCCAGGGGTTGAAGGGTGTGTGGAAGGCGTTGGCTGGCGGGGATTACCTGCTGCAGAAGAAGAGTGTGAAGAAGAGTGATAAGAAGAAGGCTGGCGATACGGCAGAATCGTCTTGGAATGGATCTGGGCCAGAGTGAGCCGAGATTTGTTGGATTGGCGTTGATGGTTGAACTTGGTGATCCATATTACACCTAATTACTTGCATATCTGTAAGTTACATGTGGCTGCTCCCGAGCAGCCAGGCGTTCGTTGGTAGACAATCTAGTCTGGTCCTCAAGGCCGCCGGCCTCTGGTCATAATCTCATAATCAATCGCATTACCACCCCAGCATTCCATCCGTCCTGACATCTTTCTGCAGGCTCATTCAGCTCTGAACCCACCCATCGAGCCGCCGCCCTTCCGCCCGCTCAACTCGGTCAACGGCTCAACCTCCTTGCCCTTGTATTTCCCGGCTCGAGCCGACGGCTGTCCAATGGCGCCGATCTCTGTCGACGCGGCTGCCTGCATGTCGCTCGCAAAGGTGGCCTCGGGAGACGTCACCTTTCGGGGGGATAGCATGTAAACAGCTCCCAGAACCATAGCGGCGGTCGCCGTGATTGGCATCCTTTTGTGCTGTTAGCGCTAAGCCCCCGGTGTCAATGGGTAGAGGTGAATTCATGTACCAGTTGCGAGCGATGGCTTCAGGGCCGCCCGGCTTTGACGGCGGAGCTTGCTGGCCGCCTGGACCGCCCAGATCTCCTTTGTGGTGGACATGGCCCTGGAAGCGGGCTTGAGCCGGGCGGAGGAGTGGGGCCGATGCGCCGGCGATGCGCCGGACGCGGCGACGGAGCATAGCAGTCGAGGTTCGGATGAGAGTCATGGTTGTCTCGGTCTCAGCAATTGGGACTGGGCAAGTTAATAATGCGTGAAAGAGATGCAGCAAGATGCGAAAGGGAGCTTTGTGTATTTATGGGATGGGGAGCTTGAAGCTGATCGATGACTCCAGGGCTTTGCTGATGATGCTGAGATGACGTCTGGTGCTGTCACTTCCCCTTCATCAGTGTCTTGCATTCCCCCGCGTTGGAGGACGAGGGAGTTGCATCTGGAGTAACAAAGACTTGTATTGCTGGGACCTTTTCATGGACTACTAATAAACTGATAACATAACGGGAAACTGCTTTATCTTCAGGTTCTCGAGATTGTCGTCTTCAATATTTGTTCAGAACACCTGCCGTTTAATTCCAGCATCGACCTACGTTATGCCTTCATTCCATGGCTGGGCTACTAAGTTACATCTAGGCCACACAGAATGCCTCCCAGGCTGCCTTGTAAACTGGCGACCTACAAGAACTTGTCTAAAAGGAAACCGTAACAATAGAAAAGCGAAGACAATAATGAGAGAACCCCGTACCTATTGCTGATTGATTAATTATGAGAGACAGCTCAAGGTTTTGACAAATATAATCTCGGCCCAGTTAATCGAGACGTTATCACCACGATGTGAGGTCGATAACTGCCAGAGACGATAGATCTCGGACGTGCGGCTACCGAACGCTTGGTTGTGTGCGACCGGCTGGGAAGATGGGCCCATCGCACGGCGGTTCAATTGATAACATAGTTGGCAGCACGGAAGAAGAGTCAAAAGCCGGACAATCTGCTGATTTACCGGCGGAGTTTGGGGAGAATGGTTGATTTCGGTGGGCGCCGGGTCCGGGGTCATCAGATGGTTTTGTTTTCGGCCACGCCTACGTTTGTGGGTGCTGCCATCAGTCGAGTCGCCGGGCTGATGGAAATGTCTGTCTGGTACGGAGTACTCTGTATTTAGACTAGCTAACGTCAAGTTAACTAGCCAGGTACGGGCGACCATGTCTACAAGTGGCTCTTTTCACTTTTGGAGGCATCAAAATCCGATTTTTCAAGCTACGCACCCACCCCCCGTCTCAATAGATAGAGATATGAAGCTACACCCTAGCAGCCACTCTCTCACACACACATACACACATAAGCCCGACCGGAAGGTCACGTGGTCACCCCAGCAGCCACTCTCTCTCTTACATACACACACACGAGCCCGACCTAGCAGCCGCTCTCTCTCACACACACACAAGCCCGACCTAACAGCCACTCTCATACACACACATAGAAGCCCGACCGGAAGGTTATTTAGTCACTAAAATAGTTACTCTCTCTTAGATTTTATGAATACAAAGTAAGTGGTAGTATCGCAATAGAAATTATTATGGCTATAGTACTAGCTTGATTTCTGTTGCTGAACGCCCTAGGGGTGACCGTAGGAAGAAATTTGAAAAGAGCCACTTGTAGACATGGTCGCCCGTATGAAGTACAAGTCGGTGATAACGAGGTCGGTAGCAGCGGATTGGC
>JADDON010000347.1:0-73116 GCA_017140175.1 Fusarium staphyleae
TAATATACCTCTTGCACACTTCATTGCACACCCCTACCTTCGTGAACACTTTCTTCTTCACCGTAGGTACATTGAACCTCACGATTGCGAGTACTATTCTCCTGTCCCGCCCTATGTTGACATCGGCCGATAACATGACTATCATACCTACCGCCCTTTCTTTCATATTAAACGTGACCAATAGTTGACAGCTACTAGCAATGCTAAGGCGGAGCGATCATGATCAGATTACGGAAGGCTGCCTTTTAATGGCTTCCCTATTCGATTGTGGAGGCCTGCACACGATCCTTGGAATCGTCAGTCAAACCACCTTGACTTCCAACGTAGCTTACTTAACAGCCAACACATTGGTCGGAAGAGATCATGTCGATAAGAACAAGACTTAGGTACCTGTACACTACCTGGAGTGCTAGACACTGCTGGTAGACTTTCTATTGCCATATTTAATCCCGGTGTCTAACATGAATATGGTGCTTACCTGCTTGTTTGTAGCCTCAGCAATCATCCTCCCACTAATCCAGAGCGTCGATTCCCTTTTGACGAGATTCTTACTGCCATTCGGTCGCAGACAACATTCGCTATATGGGAAAGTACCTCGGAAAAGCTTGAGCCTCCTCGAAAATGGCCTCACTGGGCTAGCTGTTGATATATCGACAGTTTTGCCCCTCATCGCCTGATGCCGACATTACTAATAAGGCGCGGATTCTCATCTCTTCAATCTTGAAACGTTCGACAAAGACGCAACCGAGTCGTCTTGTATCGTCGAAAAGGCCAGTGAAAGATGTCGCAGAGTTCCTTATTCTGCAAGCAATCATTTCAAAGTGCACACCCTCCGCAATACGCCCACTACTGGATAATGACCACATCTCCCTACTCTGCGTCTGTACTCGATATCATTCCAACGACGGCGGTTGCCATCCTCTCCGGTCCCTGCTGCAGGAAGCCCGTTCCAGAGCTTCTCATCAGGGTCACCTCGCCCACTTGGAAAGATACCATAGTACGACGACTTGTTACACCCAACGCCGTATTGTTGTAGCTGTAGTAGACAAGAAGCGCCAGCGAGTCAACACCGTGAGAGGCGAATATGATCACCGGAGATGATACGTCAGTCCAGACACTCCTCCAGCCGACTGATCCCAAGTTTCAAACTCCTTTAGCATGGTTACTTGCGCCAGTACAGATGCCTTGGCTATCAGAAGCTCGCTGGGTTTGCATACTCTGTTTCCATGGCGCTGGCTGATGGCATACCTTCCGCCGCGTTCATGACCCATACACTCGTCAATGACTATAGATATTATTTAGTTTTAATTTGATACGCATTCATAGGTCGATGAGACTTACTGCATACCCAAGCTAGACATCAAAGCTGTGAAGCTGTCCAACCTAGAGGCTCTATACTGGCATATATCAGCAACGTGGCACCCACAAGGTTATCAAGAGGTAGTCTTGCATACCTCTGGTTCTTTCAAGAATATCCATGATGCCTATCCGATCGAATCAACATGACAACTGCAGTTACGACTACAGCAAACACGGTGCTCACGACGCAGATGAGTATGGTCGCATATTTTGTCCATTCGTCTCCATCGAGGTGGCGCATATCCTTTGTCCACTCGGGCATGTCAATTGATCCTGCTTGCACCAGCCAAGCGAGGATCCAGATCAAGATGAGTAGAATAGTGAAAGCAAATTGTCCGGCATTGTGCACTGCCTCCATATATGGCTGAGATTTCTTTGTCTTGGGCATTGCGATAACTCTTCAGGCTTGGGTCGGTACTGTCTGTCTGTGAGGGGAGTTGAATATGGCATCACAAGACGTGAGGGAATTACGGCTGAGAGAGAGCTGAAAGATATTCCTCTGCTGTGGGCATCTCTCAAGTCTTATGATACACCTGCCACCCTTTGCATAGCGAATCAGCTTTCGCTCGGAAGCCTCGGAGTAAGCATGCATATATACAAGCGTATCCCTGAATAGTCTCTGTGTATTATTGGCTATAAAGCCCCGCATCCGTCTGTCAGAAACAAGGCATAGGCTACTTGGCGCTGCGGAATACCTGAGTTGTCACGTTGTCTCAAATAGTCAGATGATGTGTCCTGCCGATCGATCGGTTTTAAGCGCCGAGCGTGAAGTCGTGGGGGAAATCTTGTCGTGATGTTGGAGTATAAACAAAGCCTGTTATCATATAAAGCTGCGTTGAATGTTCTCCAGCCGGATGGACAGTATCCTCTTGAATCAACCATCTGTCGGATTATACTTTCTTAGCAATTCGCCATTAACTAATCGTTGGCCCAGTCAAGTTATCAGGCTCACCTTCGAGCATACCATCCATCACCGGATTATCCACCATTCTCGCCAAGTCCCTTCCCACCAAACGACGCCAAATTTAGCAGTTTTCAAATTAGGGAAACTATATTCAAGATGTGCCATTACTATGAAATCCGTGGCTTCTCTTTCTCGTGTTTCCTGAATTTCGGGATGCAGATGCTGAAAAGGACTAGAGACGCCCGGTCAGTTTATTTAAGTCTCCATACTTGAAGTTCCTGTAGTGATGGTGAGTATGTTATCAACCCTACAATTTAATAATAGTCCGTCCGCGCATCTGTACTTTGTAGACCAAAGATTTCAATGTCGATCTAAGCCCAATATTCTTCAAATACCCATAAGCTGTTCAGCTCCGAGGCCACGCGGACATCGACCGCTTGATACTTGTGACAGCATTATAATCTATCTTATGTATAAGATAGCACGCTTCCAGCTTTTACTCATAAAAGTCGATCTGAGTATTGGGCTTTGCGAAGCCAATAGTTTGGTAGTAGCTAAGTGCCACAGGTGTCAAGTCGGATTCCTTCCTTACGAATATCTTTGGTTAACGTCTGCTCTTCTAGTTCTTCGGGCAATCGATAAAAGAAAGTATCCGGTGACTAACCATTGATACCGAGCCGGGAGTGTATAATTATAGAGAAAATTCGCCCTAGACTCGAGCACTAAAGCTTGGTCGTATTTTCGAGAGAGTATAACGGCAACCTCAGGAGGGATAGGTTGGCGTATGCAGTATGCATTGATAGCCGGCTCCAACAACATGATTTCGCCAAACATCCCACTCTTACTAAAGCCGCCGATGGTGATGAGTTTTGAATAAAACCCTCATAATGAGATCCCGGTTGGTTGGGATGTGGAAAGAGGAGGTTCAAGATCCTACCACCAGTGCCAGGTACCATACTCTATTGCACCTCCAGGCACCCGTCAATGTTCAATCAATCCCTGGTCTTACACTGCAGGAACAATGACGCGACAGAGCCTGGACTCGCAATCCTTAGAGCACCCTTCCGAAACTCCCGGCTACGCATTGTCTGCCACGTCGAGTCAAGCCGGCCTAGGGGGGTCTTCTGTTCCTCAGGAATTTCCTTTAGCTCGGTCAGACCGGCATTTACGTTATCATGGTTCCTATTTCTCACCCAGCTGTATAAGACTAACTTGGTCTATAGGTAGCTTATTCATGGAGTAGGTGCTTGAGTTTCCAGTAAGATGGACACATGTATCAGAAGCATAACTTCCTAGATAGTTCTAGAGACGCTATAACCGAGACTGCAGACCGCATAAATCAATATTATTAGAACACTGGGCTGGGCTCATGTTGAGACCAGGTATGTGATGCAGACCAGTCCGGGATTGCTTGAGGTCGTGAGCTATGAATATGCTATGGGGGAAGTGGCGAAGTGCCTAACAAATATTCCTCCTTAGCGCCGTTAGTCTATGTTTCCTCGTATCTACTATTACGCCTCGAACTAACTAGATTAATTCGACATTGCAGGGATGAACGCAGCCGTTATCATGCATACCATCTGTACGGAGTACCCCTCGGTATTCGATCTAACCAAGACGTATTTTCCATCGGCGGTATAGAAAGTGTAAACCCAAAGAGGGCTACAATTAGGTCCCATCTCCTTTGGCCGCTTTGCAATTCAAATCGCTCCACGTTACGATATTGATATCCGCCTACTTGGCAGCAATTATTCTACAACATACGCCGGAAATTCCTTATGTCCCAGTAGCCCATGGTTAGTACTCAAAGAGCCCTTATGACACAGCGGTCCTTGAGATCAACTGCCGAGCCTAGGACTAATAATACGTATCTCCTGCGAGTGGAATTTGTTAACTAAGAAACCTGATAGGTGTCTATAAATGAGTAATCCCATATTTGAACAGCTCACATCAAGTCCTCGTAAACAGTCTGAGACACCCCAAAACTATACTCGTAAAGTTATCATTCTTGATTGGCCAACTTGAGAAAACTGTTAAGTCTATGAAGGATATCATCTCTACTGTTAACGGGTTTACTCAGTCTTGTGTAGTAAGGAGATAATCCAGTTAAAACCGTGGATAACTCTTTTACCTCACAGTTTCTCTAGTGTCACACCGCAAGTTAATCTGCTTGCTGGATAATATACCGCTTTGATTCCAGACGTCGTCATCACCGCGAGATGCGCCGACCTTGCGCCTGCCCACAACCCTTCCATGGCTAGTTTCAGAGACAGCGTACTTAAACAACCGAATACTGCCTACCTGTGGCTTGTACTTGAGTCTTACAGGATCAAGGCTTTTGACGACCCAACTACCGTTACTACGCAGCTTTCTGACAAGATCAACATCAAACGTATCCATAGAAAGGAGTGGTTCACCGCTGGCGTAAGCAGTGATCCACATGAACATCAGCATGACAGAGATCAACCCGTGTAGTTACCGGCTCCAGCTGTTATTCTCGACAGCCATTGGGTTGTATTGACGTTGAGGTCCCGCCAAGTCCGTGCTCAATGGGCCGGGAATTTAATCCTACCGTGTCGATCAATGCTATGCACTAGACGGAGTATTCGGGTTGTCGGGCCTCTTAAGACGCCGGATCATCCAGGCCTACCATCATTTAGTCCGTATCGTAGTACTACCGTTCCTTCCAAGTCTCCTTTCATACGTCACATAGACTTGTAATAGGAATTAGGCTGACCCAGTTTCGGGTTTCCGACTCCTCCTAGGATTGCTTGTATGGGGCCCGTAGATCTTTGACATAACGAGGCAAAAGTCGCACTCAACTTCGGATATGATCTCCAACATAATTCTGCGAGATTTAGATGCACGGTGATTCTGACTCCATGTTCTAGTTACCATGAACATCAGGCAGCAGGATTGAAGCAGAAACATACTAAACGACGATCGTCTCATCCTACGTGGAGGGACAACACCCCAAGCGCCGGCATATGCTCCGTCGGTAGCTGATTAATCTTCCGAGAATCAGTATTGGGGTTGGTTTATGGACTCTGAATAGAAGTGTATATAAGAATGGGTTTCCCCTTGGCTCTGGCTTTCTGAAGCACACTCCAAAACAACCAAATAACGGAATATCACACCACCACCAATCATATTTTCAGATCAGCTTGATTTAAACTACTATCTGTCATCATGAAGTTTTCCATTGTCGTTCTCTCGGCTTTTCTTTCTTTGGCCTTCGCTAGCCCAGCTGGGCTCGATCCTCGTGAGCCTGTCATTTGCATTGGTTGCGTTAATAGCAAAGACTGCAACCCACCCTGCAGCATGGTCGGTCAGACAATCAATGGTGCCGGTGGAGAATGTAAATGTCCTGATGATGCTTAAGCTGTTAGTACAACTGATATAGTGAACTCGGTGTTGTTAGATACAAGCTTGCTAACAACTTCTCATAGTGCCCTGAAGGGGTGCGCACTAGCGGGCTCAACCTGCTATACTCGACGATGCGAGGGATATGTGTCAGTGTGGATATGATGCGAGGGCAATGATCTAGGCATCTGTTGTGATGATTAAGTTTGCACTGGTTCAGACAAGGGATGAATGTGCCGAGGCCAACAATGGAAGATAGTGCTGCAGATTTAGATGAATGGAACTTGTACTCGCTATAAATGTGGCTAATCTGAAAGGTTCATCTTCTCCTGCTTGTATCAGTGTCTCCAGAGAAATATACATTCTCTGTCTTTATTCTCTTGCCTCACTCCCTATTCCTTCTGGTTTGGCGAGTAGTAGTACCTCGGAGTCGCTATTCTTAGATACTACGGAGTACTCCCAGTATTATAGACTGCATAAGACATTCACTGACATTATCAAGGCCTAAATATTAACGACACGTAGCATATCTGCGATGTCTCATTTTCACTACCCTCAGCAGGTAACCACGCACTTATTGCATATGGAGCTGAGCTTTCAAATGGGCTGTAGGACAAAGTACGAGTATCCGCCCCTTTCCCGTTTTTTTCAAACAGTTCTGACCAAATTAAGCATATACTCACAACGGCTATTCGATGTACCCTTGTAAAAGACGAGGCCACATCAACTAGACTCGAGCACTCGACATGGCCAATAATAGCTGGACACCAATCCTATATGCCGTTCTTCGTCTACATGTATCTACATGGCGAGACAAGACTAGCTTGTGCCTGGAACAACATGTCAAGGGCAGCAAACCTTATCATCCACCCTAAACGGCGTAGAAAGACTCTCCTCGCCTTTAATGGCTCCAGTTCTCCAGCTGGGTGTAAGGAATAAGCCATGGCCGTTTCTTGGCTCAACCCCCTCTAGAGGGCCATTTTTCACTTGATACTCCTTCGCTTACAGTTATAATCCACTCGTAACTGTCACCACGCAAGAAAGCGGAAGTTTGAATGGAGCAGTCGACTAAGTAAGCTTTGCTAAGATTTCAGCGCTGTTGGCTGACTTATAAACATGACCAACGTCGTTTATGTCCCGGATGAGCTGCGAGCGAGGTCCTTTCCGGTAAGTATTTGACAGATCTTAATTCAAGTCACACCAGACGTCCAGCAATAGCATCCTCTGACTTCACTGTAAATAGAGCATAACTTCTTGAGTGATGACGATACCGAACACCCCGAATCTGGACAAGTCTGCTCCGAGACCTAACGTTAACTCAGCATCAATGCCAGCGCTTCGGTCAGTTATCACTGAAATAGTACGTCCCCTAACTAAGTTAAAAACTACAAAGGCACTCAGAGAATTTTGACGTCCCTCTCGATGGAGAATACATTTGGGATAAATATGATCGCGACTATTATCTTCCAAGCACCATAGCTTGAGCCCACATAACGACTTGTCGAGACTCAACAAGGCCCCCTTCCTGCTTGCTTCTCGGCCAGAGAAGCCTGCCTAGCGCAGACTGGTCGAGGTGACCACTCGCCATAAGACGTTGTGACTAGTCAGATCCGTTTTCCTATGCTTGAACACTCCTGCTCCTAGACGGGACGAGGGCCTACAACATGAAGAAAAGCTAGGCATCGAGCATATAGCACCACTTTACGGAGTACAGAGTATAGACAATATCTCTGAGTGAAATTTAACTCCAGTCAATCAGAATTTTCATCTCCCAGCCTCGCTAGTTTCTATCACTTGCTTCGTTGCCATGTCGCAATTCATATTGCTTTTTCCTCGCCACGTAACGTGTCTCCCCGTGCTGCTTGGTCCAATCATAAGAATAAAAACTATCTATACCCCGGCTTCTCCCTCACAGACGCGACGCGACGCGACCTGCTCAGCAACCAACTGGTTTCTATAAAGCTCAAGTCCTTCGACTTTCATGTCCAGTCGTTCACTCTATCCTTTCACCTCGAGTCATATCGAACTTGAAGATAACTGTCACGCCACCAACGATCAGTACACATACCAACGCCACGATGCCGCCAATTCGTTCAGCCAAGAAAAACACGGCTGTTCAGCCGCCAGCTGTCAATGCCTTTCACAAGATGATGAACAGGAAGCCCATCTACAGAGGCGAAAAGGTTGCCGAATTTGACAACAGCTTACGCTGGGACACCCTGTACGAACGAATGATAGGAACGTCTACACGAAGCATCGTCCTCGGTTATCGTTTCGTGTTGACCGAGTAAGTTGTCCACTATCAATCTCTATGCGGATAGCTTTGACGTTCTTCCACTCCAGCAAACACATCGACGATATCTTGGCCATAGGAAACCAAGTCTGCAAAAACCTCCAACATTTCATCTTTCAATTCTGCGACGTCAGCTACAATGCACGCAATGACGCGGAATCTCTAACAGAAGAGGCTATCATTCGCCTAGCAAAAGCATGCCCTAACCTGTCCACGATCGAGCTACCAGGTACATCCAATATTGGAGACAAGGGTCTACTTGGCTTACTAGAGAATTGCCCCAAGCTCGTCAGGCTGGAGCTCACTGGTCATCTGAGTAATCGCTGTAACTTCTCCGGGATGGCACTTGATAAGTTACGAGAGAACCCGGGCATAGCACCTAGGTTGAAGACGTTAATCCTTGGTGAGACAAAGGGGGACAAGGTATTTATGAAGGCTATGCGCGAGTTGACCAAGCAGAGGCCTACACTATTGGTTAGCTTAGTTACTCGGTATGAATATAAGAAATGGGGAGACTTTGAGTTGGAAGTAATCAGTAATCATTACAAGAAGGGGCGTAGGCAATAGTATAGCTATGAAAGGTGGAGAGCTGTCGCCTACTTCATTTCTCAGCTTTAGCTACCGATCACTTACTTGGCCTGATAGCACAAGAGTAAGGATAGCTCAACGCTTTTTTAATTACTACTATTCAAAAGATGTGGATCAAGACTACAAATTTCCTCAACCCCTTTATCGATAATCAGCTGATGGGATTTGCTTCTACCCAGCCTCAACTCACAATGTAGTTACTCGATGCATAAAGCCGATTTCGATGTCTCGTGATTATGATCTGCTAACGCTAGTCACTAAGTTAGCAGAAACTGATTGAGGCCCATTGGTGTTTTCAGCTTATGGGGCAAACAGTGAAGATGTTTAAGGGCCATGATCTAACCCCTTGCTTCTGACTCAGTGAGAGCGATTGGCTAACTTGCTGGTGAATTCGAGCTGGGAGTCTCGCGGAATCCCCAATGGTGTGGTTATCCCATGCCTGTTGAAGAGGTCATGCATGGCCCAAGGAAACCAGAAGAAATCCCCACTAATTAAAGCCTTACAGTGGCGAAGCCCGAGTGGATTTAGCTCAGTCTTTATTCCATCCTTTCATTTGACGGTGGCCATCCATCTTCCCTTTTGTCTACTTTCTTCCTCAGCCGTCTGCCTACCTTTCTTCCTTTATCTACTGAGATTGTTTTAAGGGGTGGTGGCAAGGCATCTTCATTATCGCTTTGATGAGATTTTTGTATATTTGTTAACCATGAACTCGGCAATCTTTGGCAGATAACGAAGGAAAAGAAAGACAGATAGATAGTCTTGGATATGAAACTGCTTTTATAATCAAAAGCGACCGCTCCTCCAGAACGATAGGTATACTTTTTCTTACACTCACTCATACGTACACTTAGAACCAATGAATGATGGTTCTCAAGACTTGGAAATACCTGATAAGATCACTTGTTGAAGCGGAAGGCAAAAATTAAGGATGCGGCTTATGTGGATCGAACACATGACCTTCAGATATCAATGATTGAAGTTAACTTCAGTCTGACGCTCTCCCAACTGAGCTAAACCCGCTGACTAATGATTAGCAGCTGTGATAATGATAACTATAGTCCCGCTAGCACAAGTTAATCTGTATCTCGCCCGATAGCCCGGGGAGGTGGCCGCGTTATGTCAAACTGCGACGATGTTTTCTGATATAAACAACTTCGAAACACGATCGATTTTACAGCTCATTGTTAACGAGCCCAGACGGCTGTAAGGGCTATTTTGTATAACGCTCGCGTACTGCCTAAGTCGGAGAAACTTGCCATTGTCACTTTTACAGCTGAGTAGAAAGCTAAAAAAATTTGTTCTTTACCTATAGCTACGGGTCTCTATGTGGGTAAACTTAGAATGACTTAACATCCGAAGCTGGAAGCTTATGGTGCCATCATCGTTCTTGTGAGACCAGATCGAAAAGAGTTATCTAATCATAAGCACGCATCAACAAATTGGTTGAGTGGATTTACCCTGTACAGCCGCCTTATCTGATGGCCCGCAAAACCTTCGTCGTTTAGACGTGATAGAAGTAAGTTTAGGAACTATGGAAGTATAGTCCAAGGACTTCTATGGTATGAAGGTGACGTTTACTGTTGGGGAGACGAGCATAGCGTTGAGAAGAAAAAAGAGGATCAAACTAATAAAGCCAGCACCAAGGTAAACAGCATTACTTTAGCGCGCTGGGCTCTGGGAAAAGCTTACTCAAAATCCTCTCTCTAATCGATCGTTTGAACTTTGAAAGGGTAGACTGCAGTCTGATGTTCACACCAGTCATCAACGTGTGCAGGGCAGGGGTCATGAGCAAATTCTTATTGATAAGGCGATTCTTTACACCACTGTTCTACGTGAATGTATTAACAAGATGTAGCGGCTAGCGTTTAAAATTTTAAAAAAACACATGTTTCTTTTCATTAAGAATATTTCGAACCGTAATCTATAATACTTTCAAAAGTGTATTTGCACGCCTTCGTGTTTTGATAACTCAGCATTCTGATCAAACTGTGGGACAGCTATCGTATCTCGATTGTTTCACTAGGAGAATGGGGTCATTGGTAATGTATTTCCTGGTCTCAAACGGCTCAATATCTTCCACAGTTAACGATCACTATGACAGCTCGTGATTCGACGCTGCAAGTCCAGAAGCTGTTAAAATTGATCCTGTTGACTCATGTTGTCATCCAGGTCACACACATTGGAAGTGCAATAAGCCAGGCCTAGTAGCAGGGGCTTGGATGGGAAACAGAATGCAGACTATTTCAGTTCAATGCAGTATTTGTACTGGAGTAAAGTTCACTTTACGAGGCGGGGGTATGATTGAGACTTCCTGGCTTCCCAGCTTGGAACAATGTCTGCACTGACCTCTCTATGGCTGTGATATCTCTCAGTGTAAAATGAGGGCTAGGTCTTCTGTGAGTAACTATTCTGCATAAGCAGTAGCATCAACAATATATGAAGACAAATTTCACCTCATTCCACCACATACGACCATACCCATCGGAAAACTCGGGATCCCGTCCGCTCTCCCATAGATAAGCCGGTGAGGGGCGGATTAGTAGTTGGGTCGGTGACGACCAGCGAATCCCCGCTGTTGTATGTACTTTTGCTTGAACCAAGTATTTTTATTTCTTTTTGTATTTCCAGCCCAGCCGTTTTGCATTGTGAACAACAGAGATTTTATCGGTTAAAGAGATATTTGCTCGTGCGCACGCTCATGCGAGCATGGCCTGATTATCACTGTGGGATAGTGATGGAGTAGTCCGCCCATCACTCGTTAGTCTCCCTTCTCCCTGGCGCCTTAGCTACAGGCCTATTTTCTGTAACGATACAGCCTAGCAAGTACCAGGTAGACAGCATGGTGCATTGTTGGTTCGCCCATGGTGAAGGGCAGCCTGGGGTAATGGTTGGAAGCTATGTTATTTGATGAAGGCCGATGGAACTTGCAGCCTTCCCCTGTCGGTGAATATCAGGTGTTGATAGTGCCAAGATAGCAAAGTAGCACACCAACAAGAGACACGAGGTTTAGTGGTGCGACTTGAAAGCTCTGATAGTGGCTGGAGTCTTTTCCCAATTCCTGATCAATATGATGGCAAGACCTGGGTTCAGTACATTGCTTCTGAAATCTTCTCTTCAAACTTCCCCAATAGTGGCAGTGTGGTCCAGTGTTGTCATGCATCTTATTTCTTAATATTGGCCCAACCTCAGCTGCGGAGACTCCTGACTAGCATCTCGAAACTGGCATCATGGGACATAGTAAGTAAGATTCAATCTTGTTCAGACTGTGAGTACTAGCCACTGACGCGTGCAGCATTCCAGAGTAAACATTGAGCTGCGGCTGATCTCTTTTCAGCCATCGATAACGCGTACTGCCGGTCTCAGTAACGACATTCCTAAAGGAGAGGAGCTTGCTGCAAGATGAGATCAGAGCTGAACAGGAATCAGTGCATGTTCTGACTAGAATGTGATAGTAGGGAAATCCCTCGGTAGAGCGACATGCAGGTTTCCAGCCCAGCTAGCCCAGCTGCCTTCCTGATAGCCAGGTGGAGCGGTTAATATCATCTCGAGGTGGCCAATCATTCATGGGATCTACACGATCGACAGTGGGACACGAGGAAATCGGTGCACGACATGATATGATGTGGATCTATTGGCTCGCCTAGATAAAGTTGAGCGGGAATCGAGGGGGTGGCGAGCTACTCAAAATCAAGCATAAGCTGCTAAGCTCAACGCTGTGGGCCTCAACGCACGTTGTTGATCGTACCGCCATCAAGCTGAGGCCCGTGAGACCCTTCACTGCATATAGCCGTGGCCAAGACGTCTGAGCGAGGTCATGGGTGAAGAGCTGAGGGAGAGTGCATTGGTGATCGTGAGGATCCGGACAATCTTCTGAACATTTGGAAAAGCATGCATTTACGAGGAATCCGTTTACGGACACTGGGCTCTTGTATGTGAACGACACGAGTTACTCTTTTCGTGAGATGAAGAGAGGAAGAATGGATATATAAAGCTAGAACTCACCTTCTTCAATCATCAATCTCATCATCAACACTCAAGTCAATCACCACAATCAAAAGCACTACACACAGGCCTTCACTCATCTCCTCACTCCATCATGAAGTTTCTTGCCACCTTTGTTCTCTCCTTGGCTGCTCTTGCATCTGCAGCAGTCATCACGGGGGAGAGGGAAACCCTCCTCGCCAGACGCGAAGTTGAAGAGGCCGTCGCAGACGCCGACTTTGACATTGTGACCTCTGAGCTGTCTAACGGTAATCAGAAGGTTGAGTTTTTGGTTGAAGGTGCCGCGGAAGGATATCTTGTTTTCAGTCAAGATGGCGACGGTCAGTATTTGGTAGCGTAACTGCACCCTTTGATGCTCGATAGCTAACATACAGACTAATGCAGTCCATGCCTTTCTCGCTGATGGGACCGAGTTCGACTTGGATGAAGCTCTTGACGAAGCTCCGGGAGTCAGCAAGCGCAGTTGGATCTCTGTGATTGCACGACTTGGACCTATCATCAAGCAATTTGGCCAGCGTGTCATCACCTGGCTCAGGTGCGTGGGCGCATACACGCAAATCCTCAACTGTTCGGACAAGGTAAGTGATAGTGTCATTCTTGGTGCTTTTAGCCTTACTAAATTTGAATAGCTCCTTCGGTGTGCCCAGATTGGCGAAGCTCCGTGGGATTGTGTCGAAGGTATCGCATGTATTGGAAAGGCGGCTAAGAATTGTTAAGCAACTTGGCATGATGAATATGGATTTGACGAACATGGATTCTATACAGCAACCAGAGCAAACATATCTGGAGAGTGCGTGGCTAGCCATACTTTCGTTGTTACACACAAATGCGTGGATACTATATCCAATAACTGATACTGAATCGATCAATAAATATAACATATAAGTGTGAGTGTCTATACTACAGACTCTTGCCTATTGACACCCCTCTGTTCTTTCTCTAGAGTCCTGCAGAATGCTCGTTTGATATAAGAATGTTAATGGCCTTCAAGCAATATAAGAGTATTTATTAGACGTAAGGGAAGACACTGCTAAAATAACGCTAGCTTAATTAAGTCAGAGCAAAAAAAGAACAATAAATGAGGATGATGCGATTTGAACGCATAGCCTTCAGGAAACTCCAATCTTGAGGTTGATCTCAACTGGAATCTGACGCGCTACCGTTGCGCCACACCCCCTTCTGTATGTTGTGCTTACTCATCTTAACTCTGATCTATGTAGCTCAGGTGGACAATTATTCAACCAGTCGTTCAAGCTGAATAGTAGGATACAGTCTTGTGTCGTGGTCTGCGACTTGTTCTTAGCTCAATATAGCCTCCGATGCTATTGTAAATCACGGAAAGAAGCTGATAATCGTTGAAAAATATCTAAGGGGGTCAGTTTCCTATCGATATCTATACTGTCTTAAGACCTTACGCTCTACGCCTCCTGGTAAAAGAAAATATCAAAACGAAACCATGGTATCTCTTCCCACATAAGTTAAAGGACATTTCAGTTTACTGATTAGGTACTGTTTATCCCGGAGTTGTAACCGGCACCTGCACATTACCGTTATATAGTTGCACATTCTTCATCGGCTTGTTATGTAGCAGATGATATTTGCATGCTACCCGTTCGAATGAACTCTATACATGGCTTAGTATCTAAAAAGACGTAATAGATGACTGAATAGTTGAGTCTATCTAGCCAACCCTGAATCGCCAAGTATATGAGGATAGTTTCATTCAATTTAATACCACAAGCTGTCATTTGGCTTTAATCCCTCCTTTTTGCAGTAGTCGTAATACAACTTTGCAAAACTAAAAACGTCCAGCGTGAATTTCAAACTGTCATCATCGTTGAGGAACTCAAGGCTGCCAGTAATCGTGAACACAATCTCAGTCTCTGCGCCCACGGACAAGGTATGGATCACGCCGGGGTTTTCACAGACGTAATCTCCTGGACGGGCAGTCCAGTCATATCTAGTCATGTTAGTAGTGTAGACCTGACAAAGAAGCGTTCATATAGCATACTCCTTATACCCCCATTCTCCTGAAACGGTGATGGCAGTTACACTTCCGCGGTGTCGGTGCTTGCCCAGCCCCGCTGCGACGGGTGATCGCAAAGCAACCACGAAAGTTCCAGTTCTGTTCTCCATGCGGAGTGGCTTGAGATCAATTGGCCCAATCCAAGGAAACCACAGGGTATCGGTCTTGCCATTGATATAGACGTCGGGCGCGCTGTATCTGTCGGTGAAGGCAAGCTCGGCGTGATCGGCCTCGGTCAAGATGGATTCGTATTTGGGGCGTTCGGGAAGCTCAGCCGCCTTTTCATCGACCCGAGTAGGCGCAACATCGTCGGTCTTAGAGGGAGTCATTGTGTGTAGCTGGCTTAAAGGTGTGTTCTGGACAGAGTTCGGCAGAGTTAAGTGCCACGGCGAATGGCGGGCCGTCCCTGGTGGATGGGGCCTTTATACACAAAAAGTCCCTGGGGAAAACACCAACAGCGCGGGGAGAAGATGAGGAGGGTGACAATTAAAACCGTAGCGATTGGTCACTCAGGTGACAGTGAAACACGATCGTCATAACACTAAGTCCTAGTGATACCACGTAGCCAGAGTTTCCCGACTGTTTGTGGTTCAATGGCCCTCGCTGCGAGAGTGATATCTCGGGCAAACTGCCTTTTTTGGAGTCAAAGTACATAAACTAGTGGCATATAGTCTGAACTATAATACTACTCCTGCCTATTCAGGTTTCCTAAGCGCTTGTTTATTGATAGAAGTACTCTTCTCTCTAACTGGTTCTCAGCTTTCTTTCTTTAAGGAAGTCTGTTTGTAGCCGAGAGAAACAAGTCACTATATTTGAGCCTCCATGTGCTGCATTATTGTTCTTATTCGACGGTGTACAATACGTAGGCCAATTGGCGCACGTCTCGGAGTAATTAGACAAGATACCAGACTCTTGTACGCAGGCCTGATCAGTCTTGGCGACACGGCCAAGTGGAGAGTCAGTATACCGCTGGCATGCTAAGCAATTTATGAACTTTCATTCATACCCATATACCTTCTATCTCGAACTCGATGGTGTTATGTCTGGCGGCGATACAGTCTTAATCCCCCTCATTATCTATAGCTACATTACCGAAAATAATCCAAGAAATAAAGATCTTAAGGCTGAAAGCCCTACTCTGGATGAACTTCTTAGTCCCCAGACAAACACAGGGAGGTTAGTCATATTATCTAGCCTCAGCGCACAAAGCTTTAGAAGCTGCCTCGCAGGAAGCGTCAGAGTCGGGAAAAGGCACACTGGGCGACTCCCGATATTTGTGAAGTATGGCGGAAGCTATAGGTCTTCTCTCTTTGCTCGAGATGTCAGTAGTTGACCCCGCGCCCCTTCTCCTTAGCAGCTTCATCCAAGTGGTCGAGGTATACTTTCCGCATCTGTGTACAGCAATTCTGTTACGAGCTCAGTACCAAGCATTACTTCCAGGGTTATTTTGTCTTTGATAGGTTCCATGAATCAACCTTCAACTATTTTATTTTCCACCTATATTCACTAGGCTTCAAGACTTGTGATATATTGTCATAAGAAAATGAATTCAAGTAGCCATTCTGAAGTATGGAAATCGTCTCATATATATTTTATTCTCATACATAAATACTATAACATAGCAACTACTACATAAAAGCGATGATCAATTAGCATTTTACATCTTAGTGCTGGGCTTATCGGGTTCTATAGCTCACCTTCTTTTAAACCAGTCGGTATAGATCACCAAGGTAAAGCATCCCCATCATGACTAATAAAGCTACCGCTCACTTCCCGGGTAGCGCCCAAGATATTCTTAGTTATCTCCGCCGTGCTCTCTTCGACTGTGATGGGGTTGAGCTGTTCAGGTTCGGCGCCTGCTCTACTAAAATTCTGGGCCAGCATATCCGTGAGAACCGCTCCAGGATGGAAGGCAACAGAGATGAGCCAGTCTTCCTCGAAGTGAACCCTTCGCACGAACCAGTTGAGTGCCGCTTTACTGGCTCCATAGGGACTGATAATAACTGGCAGCGACTGAGTTATCTCCATGCCAGTAATTGTGGCGAGTAACGATGAGATGGCAATGAACTTTGGGTTTTTGGCCTCCTTTAGTAGGGGTACTGTCGCCTGAAGGAGAAGGATGGGAGCAATGGTGTTGATGTCGAAGTGTTCCCTGGTTGACTTCGCGGTGGTTTTGGTTACACAAGTGCCATCGGCAGAATATCCCGCATTGGCGATAACAATATCCAGGGTGTGAATATCGTGGTTCTTCTGGATGTATTTGATCGCCTGTTCAGCGTCAGAGTCGATGTTTGAGTCGATCTTGACAACAATCAAGTCCGAGTTTGTGCCTCGAGGCAGGTTCGCCAGGGATTTCGACGTATCCACGTCAGGGTCTCGGACAGCAGCGACCACTGTTGTTGAAGGTATCGCAAGGAAGTTAGAGACTAAGCCTCTACCAATACCACGGTTTGCACCAGTAATGAGAACGTATTGGTTTGGAGGCATCTTGAGAGGTAGTTAAGTGGATGACTGGCGGTATGAGACTTGAGTTGAAATATCGTTGAGAGAATGAACGTGAACCTCTCCTCTTATACTCACTCACGCCGTAAGTAGTTCACCTAGCCATGGCTATCTTACTTCATTCTGCCGACCCTGAGAGTTATACTAGCATGTCCTCGGTAACTCATACATTCCGCCGCCCGTCCGATTTTCGGCCGACATATGATTAAGGTTCATCGTTTATATCCTTTCGCTTCAACCAGAGGAGCCAAGTGATACGCGGACGTTAGGTTTTCGACCGGGCCCAAGGCCTGTCACCGGCCAATTTATGTAACAGTCTCCGCTATTTCAGTATTACAAAAGAATTCCGATACATGAATTAATCATATGCTAAACGGAAGACCCGCTATCTTCATACTCATGCAGAACTTTGTGATGGATTTACAAGAGGCTTGGAAGTGTGAAGATGCAGACGTACCACTTGGCGCAGCACAGGAACCAGAGGAGGCTGACGGTATTACGTTTAGTTCAAACGATCAACATCGCCAGATTTCACTTACAATTTAATCAGTTTCTCAGCCTACTAAGCTATGGTATAGAAGTTTGACTAGTTAAGTGGCAAGCTCGCCGTTAACTATTGTATGCATTGACTCAATACCCTTAATCATAGCCTCTGGAACATCAGGGGCCGTAAGGAAGTGTCAATACTTAAACGAATATCGGCGCTCATAGGACTTCTTCGTAGTTATACTGACTATGTCACAATTAAAGAACTCTGCTGGCTCCTGGACTATCACAACCACCATGATAAGCCCTGGTAGGCCTGACAGTAGAGATTATAGGACCTTCTAGGTCCCTATACACTTGCCAGGTTAGCTTGATAAGCAAGTTTGTTTTGTACTGACCAACGTGTTAAAGCCAGGCTTGGCCGGCAGTTGCAAGTCGGCATTATTACGTGTAGGTTTGCCAAGGTAGCAAGACCAACGCTCTCGGTCGTCCATAGCGTAAAGTCCCCCCTGCATCACCGGGGTTTGATCGGCAGCGACTATACTATAAACAGCATAGTTGACTAGTAAAGATAATTACTGTGGATATTAAACATTTCTCTTTCATATACGGAGTAGCGGTCAACAGCCGACTAGGACCAATACCAATGAATAAGATTGGTGATGCCATTTTCTTGATATGTCTCGTTCACAGCTACAAAGAGATTCTAGGTTAGCTATAATGAAGGACCTGAGTAAATATACACATCGCCATGAATTTCCTACTTCCAAATTCTTATTCTATATTAATCTCGGGTGCTAATTCTCTTGGAGAAAACCCATTTCTATTGTATAAGTCCTTAATTAAGCCCTTCTGTATTTTTCTAATGGACTAATCCGAAATGCTTTTGCTCTGAAGTTTGTCAATATGCGCAGAGTCTCGCCATAAGCCGATGGCTTCCAGTGTTTGCTAAAGAACTGCGACATTGAATGTATTTCGGTCGATTGGATCTCACAGTGCACCATGGTGTTTCGGTACTAATTCGAACGGAAATGATTCCCGCCAGACCGTCTGTCGTCTGAGACCGAAAATTATAGTGAGGCAATTTTATGTTTGCGACATCACGAACTCTTCGCACGATATCGCATCCGCACTACCCGGCTCGATTGATTATGGGATCCCTTGATTAGAATCCTCACTCTTTCTCTTAGGTTAGGATATTTCTAGGTTTCTCTCCCCACTCATTCCTTGTCATCTCAAAGATGGGATTATTTGGTACCACTAGAAAGATAAGACAGAATCTAATCGGTGATAGGTAAGACAAGGTAGAAATAAATGGTCAATATGGAGTACTAGTTACATATTTTCGCAAGTGATCGATGGATCCCCGCCAGTGTATGGAGTATACAAATGATAGTCATTCTCTGGATCCTCTCCACCAGTAATTCATACATAACCAGGGATAGAATACAGAAGCGTTCACTCTCGATCAGATCTGCAACTTCCGCAATTATCGATAAGCTTATAGTACTAGAAAGAAGTATATTAATATAGCCTCAAGTCGTACATCAAAGTCTTACTTACCTAGCAGTTCTCAACTGGGTGCAGCAGACTTATAGAGGTGTAGGGGCCTCTCACAGTACCCCCTTTTTATTGGCACTGGAAATACCCTATTGCAAACGTTGGCGTACAGTTCAAGACGCAGATAGGGCCGAATACTTACAGTCGTTCACCTTGATACACGTATAGGGGCTTGCGCACTGAAATATTTGTCAACATCAATATAAAGGAAAGTATGCTTATCGAGTTCTTACTTGTTCTGGGCCTGTCCAGTTGATGCCGCCACATTGACCCCATCGAGGGGCAGTGTTTGATCCGCCAGTGTTCGTAGGTACGGTGGAAGTGGTTGTAGACGATGGGATCACCGGATTCTACATTGTGGTTAACATTTGCACGATAGATTGGATATCGACTGTAGGAGAACTGACAGAGAAGCCGAACCATTTGAGGTCCTCTTCTGGGAACACGTCAATGGAATGGCTAACACCCTGGCCTAGGAACGTCTGCGTCTTTCATCAGTGAATATTCTTCTCAATGCCACACAGGTATGTGGGTCACCTGTAGCTTATCACCAAAGACATATTTGGTGTAAGGGCTTCGTGGGAAGTTGGCAGTGACTGACTGCGGCGTAGTCGAGTAGCCAAAAACGCCAGTCCACTGCTTGATGGTCTCATAGTAGTTCTGACTATTCAGAATTGCGTCCGCCGTCCCGTGGTAAATTTGTATCTTTGGTCGCGGCCCGTTGTATCCAGGATACATGTTCTTGACTACATTAGCCCACTGATTCTGCGTCCAGATAGACTCTCCTGAAGCACATGTCGAGTTCCAGAAGCCAGGAATATCATCTGCACTCATGAAGCAACCAGCGGGAACGCCTGCGTAAGCGATTCCTGCTGCAAAGATATCAGGGTAGGTTGCGACCATGACGTTCTGTTTCTATGTCAGTTTAATTCTACTGAGAACTACCTTTCTCTTCTCACGCACAGTCATCATGGCACCCGAAGAGATGCCCGTGGCAAACACCCTGCTTGTATCGGCACTATACTCTTTGAGAATAAACTTGACCATGTTGGCAATTGAGTTGCTGGAACCGCCGCCGTTATGGGTCAAGGTCATCTTCGATGCAACATCCCAACAATTGTCGCGAGTGTAGGGTGTCTGAGGGTAAATGACGATGAAACCGTATGTCTCGGCATGGGAAGCCCACATGCTGCCCTGGTAGTATGCTTGGGCGCTGCCGCTGCACCAATGCATGCCAACTACCACAGCAGGCTTTGGTGCTAGATTACGAGGCACGTATAACCACATACGGGTACCTGTCGGGTTATCGCCATAGTTGGTTACCTCAGTGAAGGAAGCCCTAGGGACGACTTCGGCGCTAAGAGCTGCGTTGACGAGTGTCAGCACCCAAAGGCCGATGAATGCCTTCAACTTCATTGCAACAACACGAAATGATTTGAAGAACACAGAAATATACCATGGAGATGGACGTGGAGGGGGCCTATTTATCTTAAGATCTACGCGTTTGAATGAGTTGAAGACGTGGTTGACGTCGCACTGGTTTACTTCAACAGGCTCTACGGACTCATGGCCTCCGCTGCAGCCTTCTCAGAAACGCCAATAAAGCCATATCCTGTTTTATATAGCTATACTACTACAGTACCAGGGCTTCCCGTAGGTTACAGGCCCAGGAGCCGCTGTATCATCGGCTTTGGGGTACGAATCCGGCATCTTAATGATACGCCACAGGGACTTTTGGCCGATATCCCCAGCACAGATGTCAATATGATGAAGCTTCGGGAAAACGGCCCGTGTCCGCTCTGCTTTGGGACTTAGAGCACGACTTTTGTACGGATGATATCTGATCGAGAGGTATATACAGAGGTAGGTCTGGGTTAATTAGGCCATCGTGCTTAGAGCCTCGGTAGGACCCCGCGTTTACTGATTTGGATACGGAGTCTAGTCTCCGCTGATTACTTTTTGACAGTTTTACAAGCAGCAGCCGGAGTCATGGATAGTCAAGAACAAGAAAGCTAGTCATTTGAATGAACAATAAAATCCTCATTTCTATTTGTGCCGCCAAGCCATTGCGTTCAAATTCTGCGATTTCCTACAAGAGCTACTTGGATCAATAACAGGAACAAGAAGCTTCTCAGGTTCAGACGTGAAATCCAGGGCTATATCGTATGTAAGAAGAAGAGTATAAACATATATATCAGAAGATATTTCCCAAAAAATAAAAAAGTGCCACTGTTTTGTAAGTTGTCTTCTTATATGATTTCATTGGTTGTAGCGTAATACTATGACGCAAGTGTACATTTGAATCTATTATGGTTAAGATACTTTGACGAACGTTGAGTACTCATTCCTATCTCCAACCCAAAAGATTGTCGTATATAAGCCATGTCCAGACCATAAGAAATGCACGTCGTCTTTTAGCTTCCATTTCCAGAATATTCCCAAAGCCTGTCTCCTGCATTTTGATTGCTTTCTTCCGCTTCTTCAAATTCCTTACTGTGGGGTATATCTGCCTTGGGTGTCACTATGGCACAGGAAAACCCTGGACGTACCGTTTGCATATAGTATGATTGAACTGCTAGGACTCTCACATACGACCACACCCATTGGAAAATTCGGGATCCCGTCCGCTCTCCCATAGACAAGCCAATGAGGGGCGGATTAGTAGTTGGGTCGGTGACGACCAGCGAATCCCCGCTGTTGTATGTTGAATTTTTGCACTTCATGATCTTACTGAAGCCTTGCCCTATGTCTAAGGGCCGACTATGATATGTCTATATCTTGGTTCATACCCTGGCTGCGGTCGATGCATCCTCGAATTAGTACGGGGTTATTTAGACGTAGACCAATCGGTTTATCTGTTCCGTATCGAGCTCGGGACAAAAGTGGTTGACAAGAGGATAGACCTTTTTGCATTAATAGACTAAATGTATATAGTAGTAAGGGACTCTGAATAAAATGTCTATAGAGATTAAAGAGAGTAACTGGCCGGGCTAGTTTCAACTGGACCAGCATTAGCTGGCATTGTTCTTCTACTATACATACTACTTTAGTTAGTTAGTTACGTACTCTAATCAGAGGTTCAAGAGGCGAGACGCTAGCCCAGTTCTGAACCCTTAAGCTTCACATTAAGACGTACAGTTTGTTACCTTCTAGTAGGATTTCTTGAAAAAGATTTCTCTTTAGTCACCTGTCGGAAGGCCAGGATGATTGGAAATCACGTGAGCTGGCGTGCCCATGAAAGCAACACCGCGTTTTGATGTTTTTCGGTGTGTATTGCCATCTCAACCGCGTCAATCATCTTCCACACCCCTCTCTCTCCGACACAGAGCAGGCTCCGTAATGTCAGTTAAAGAGGAGGTCTCAGATATACCATTCTCTCAGGCTCATTTTGCCAAGTTTGACAACTTCACGCCCGACGACGATGCACCCTTTGACGATGAATTCTCCCGCCTCGCATCATCCCAAAACTGGGTCCCTGGGTCACAGGTCTACACCCAAGAACGTACCATTGCAATGCGCGAGGAACTTCAACTCCATTATTTCTCACAATCTCAGCGTCCGGATGTTGAACTCACCGAAAAAGAGGAACTAGAAGGATATCAAAGCCTATGCCGTGAGGTCCGCATACCTGTGGGCAACTCCATAGAAGAATGCAAGAAGGATCTAAAGAAAAGCCTCGTCAATATTGTTGACCTCATCGATGCACGGCGGATACAGAAAGATGTTAAGGTCTGGGACGACTTTGAAGCTTTCCGTGCTTACACGCTCCAGGATGCACATCGCATCAACATGGATGAGGCGAAACAAAATGGGGGGTTCTTGGCCTCATTACTGCAGCGTCTTCGGGGTCCGCAATCACGAACCAGAGGTCGTAGAAAGACTGGAAGAGATTCAGGACGGGTAGTTAAGAACAAATCCAGAGGTCAGGGATCACAGAAGCGACTGGTCAAGGCCGAAGTTCATGAGGCTTCATAAGTTGAGCAGAGGTTGCCGCAGAGAGATCAATGCTATCGCTGAGCCAACAAACGTCGCATGAAATGGATGATTACTTACAGTGTCGACTCTTCGATAGGCACCTGACTTGAAAAGATGCGAGGCGATCTAGTGGGGCCATAATCAAGCTACACAGCATAGGCTTGGGTTGTTTTGGACCTCAAAACGCTGGGACCCAACAATTTCACTCTATCTTGAGTGATAAACATGCCAGAACGATGGGAAGAGTGTAACTAACTTGGTTCACCTGACCTCAGCACTACAGTCTGATAATCAAAAGCCCGAATAGTACGACAAACTCTGGTGATGTGGCAGTTAGTCTTCCTGGTCCTTTACTACAATTTAACTTTCCTATATCTACGTTTCCTTCTGCGGTTCTTTCATCTGTATATGGTATCGTGAGCTGCTCCATGGAGGGTGTTGTGTCTGTAAACGAAGGGTGATTCTTGTTGATACACAAATGTGTGATGTAGAAACATTTAGGTGTTACACATCGGATACGCTTTTTAACAGAAACCTAGGATTTATTGGAAATCCATGGTCATGATGTGCCCCTTGTTATGTGTAGCTTGGTCGGACTTTTGCCTTCCACAAGCACTCAAGAGGACGGCGTTATCTGTGAGTGGCGTTGAGGGTAGGAGGTTGTTGAGGTTACAAAACATTGCGGCCTTCCCATTGACCGCCGTAAAAGGAACAAGAGGTAGGCCGCTATTCTGAAGATCTTTCTTCACTAAAACCGTTACTGCGTTCCACTCTTCACGTTAACGGACTCGACTATCATCGTGGATATAGAGACTAATAAACAAGACTACACTGAGAAAGACATATATACCTAACGATTCACTAACGATTCACCCACAAGCGAAAACCATCACAGAAATCAAAACTACAAGTCGAGAACCTTTCCCATTTTTCTACATCACAGCCTTACTTTTCGCAACGGTGGAACATTTCGTAAGCGTTAGTTAGTTCTCTCGCAGTAGCAAAGCTTGTTGAAACTTCTTTTCTTTGAGGGATGGGTGAGTCTTCCTGGAGACTGGCTTTTGGCCTCTGTAAACTGACAACGACTTAGGAGAGCACCATGTTATGAGCAAAGGTTGTGTCCTTACGACCTCCCTCACGTACGAGGTATCCGGGGTTCCAACCCAGAGTCCCACGAAAGCCGAAGACCACCAGCTGAGGGAGACTAGCTTCCTCTAGCAATTCTGAGCTTCACTTCACATATAATATTCGCTTGATCTTCTGGTTTAGATAAGCTCGACTACCCGTTGGAGTACATCAAAGTATAATATTGATATAGAATAGACTAGTATAGCATAAGTCCAGTTATTTCTATTGCAAAGTCCTTGGTTACTGGAACTAGAGGACATTTGGCATGTACCGTGCTTAGCCTATACCATCTACCAGTCAACATAATTTACTGCCTATCATACCTCAACAAATGAGTCAAGCTTCTATCATCTTTGGATTCCTGAATCATTTTGGTACGTCGTGAAGTCTAACCACTTCCGCGCTCCGCAATGCTGGCTTGCCTAGAGGTCCACCACAGAGAGTAATCTAAGTCGTCTATATAAGAGTATATACATAAGTTGGAAGAGAATCAATGCCAGGGAAATTCTTGTATCTGTGTCTGAATGAAGTTAGGAGTTTAGGCTGTTCAAACATTAGGCGTAGCCGGTGCTGGAAGAACATCTCGATCGAGGATAACAGATGAAATGACCGCAAAGGGACAAGAGAGGGACGAAACCACTTCAAACCTACCTCAAGTCCTAACATGCCAAAAATGATAGTTCGATAGTACAGCTAATCAGTGGTAATTTCCATAGTTCTAGATTACTCACTTTGTCAACACAACTTGCTGTAGCCTGTGCTTGTCTTGACTCTTGTACTAATACCACCTCTTATAGTAAAAGACTCCTGCTAATTCGTGTTGGGCTTTGATGTGACCTCTATGCAGCCCAAATACGATATCGATTACAGCGATGCTAAACTCCGCCTTTCTAATGCCAATGGCTAGTGAAGTCATGTCCATGCGTTAACACCATCGTGGCGAATAACGAGCGGACGCGATAAATCTACCAGGCGGGAGAGGCACACTCACCACCAATAGGCTTTCCCCGCAGACACTAGAGCCGAGTTACGGTAATCGAGACCGGGATCTTTTGTTCAAGTGTCTAATCCCTGTCTTGGGAATATCACTACCTTCCTCATTCGACACTATCCCGAGATAGTTAGTCGAAGATATGAGCATTGCTTAGACTATATAAAACGGAATACCCCGCCCAGCTTGGCGAACGTTCTAGAGGAAACTTTTGATTCCGATGCATCCTCTCTCGATATATCACATAATACCCATCGGTCTCGCTGTTTTTACCTCACTTTACCTAGTTCAGTCAGCTCTATCAATTATGTCCGACCGGAAGGTATGATAGCAGGATGCTTAGACTCGGTCAATCATTAACATATGACACTCAAGTCAATCACTTATACATTTGAGAACATAGATGACTGGGAGCAATCTAAGCAACCTGTGGTCAAGTGAGACTTGTCACTGCCTCATCAAGTCACCAATAAACTGAAAATTTCACTTTAGCATTGTGGTAGAGGATACTGGTGCCGAACAGTGGAAGAGCAACCGAGCCATGCCTCCTACGTCTTATCCACCGTAGGCATCTAGGTTCCCAAGATTGACCTTATGCTGACATGTTTGGATTAGGCCTCTGACCAAAGATGCCATTGCGAAGTTAAAGGAACTCAAAGGAGTCATCGTGGAAGAAATTGCTGAGTAATGTTTAGGCGGATTGCGAGGACAAGGTGGAGGCTGCTATGAGAGGTTCCTGGTTAAGATAGTGGTATATAAAGAAGTTTTAGGAAAATCTTAAAGGCACGTTGAAAAGGGGTTTCAAATCTTGTTAGGTCTAATAGGTGAACGCGGTGCAGTATACAGAGTGAGTTCCTTTTGCTCCACCATGGATTCAGTTAAGGATAGTGCTACTGGCTTCACCGGGTTATCTTCTATCTGTTAATCTTATACTTAACTTAGATATGAGCGAAGAAAGTTGACAGAAGAGGTCCATGTAGATTCCTTTTCCTTGAAGACACGCGAGAGCTACAATGGCACCAACCAAGTGCAGTTGAGCAATGCCAATCACAATACTTAGAATCTTAATGACACGGTGATAATATATCCGACTAACAATTTTATTGAGGGTTTAGTCGTCCAGGCCAGTGGTGAACAACCTTGACTTGTATCTTGACTATCTACTAAACTCTCAGAACCCTCTCAACATCCCAAACACGTCTAGCTTGGCCATACCTCCTCCATGACGGAATTCTCCGGCGATGACAGCGCTTAGATCAGCCGACGTCGAATCGTTCGGTTAGTAAGTCTAAGCGTTGCTGTCGATGAAAGAGCGAAGAGCACCGACTCTGGCGTAAACGCCAGGGTAGTTAGGCTGAGCACATCCCTGACCCCAAGACACAACACCAATGACGGCGCGGGAAGAGGAGTCGATGATGGGGCCACCGCTGTCTCCCTGGCAAGCGTCCTTACCACCCGAGGTAAGGCCAGCACAGAACATGCTGGTGGTGATGGCAGAGGTGCCATACGAGGCGCGGCAAGTGGCGCGGGAGACGATAGGCACGGTCACCTTGCGCAGGTTGACGGGAGAGCTACCTCCTCCTTCGGTAGTGACTCCCCTGTGCTTTAAGTTAGCCTCAGTTTTAGGATATATCTAAAGATACTTACCAGCCAGCAACTGTAGCCGAAGAGCCGGCAACAGGGTCAGAGTTGGCAGCGGCCAGCTGTCCGTACGAGATGGAAGAGCTAGTCTGGATAGGTGTAGACAGCTTCCAGATAGCGACATCGTTGTTGATGGTCGATCCGCTGTAGCTAGGATGGATCCTGATGGCAGAAACGCGGGAGACAACACCACCAGTGGTGCGGGACTTTTTGAATTGGTCAGATCTGTCCAAAAGTCTGCAACAGATGAAAGAAAACATACCAGACTTCCAGCGCGAACTTGGACGCTGCTGGCACTCACGCCGGAAGAGCAATGAGCAGCCGTCAGGACGGTGTTGGCGTTGAGGAGGGTACCTCCGCACCAAGGGTTGCCGTTTCGAGAGAGGCTGACAATGAAGGGGAATTCACCGGCGCTGGCCGCATCTCCGCCGATGATGCCATTCTGAGGGATATCCTGAGGCCGGGCTGAAGCCATGGGCGCAGCCAGGGCGGCGATGAAGGCGAGCTTGAACTGCATCGTGAGAGATGAACCGAGGTTTCCGAGAGTAGTGAATAGAAGAGTGAGGAAGAGAGTGATGTTGGATGAGTGGTAAGTTATGAGGACAGCTGCTCCCCGTCCTTTTATATGTAAAGATGAACTGCTTCATGGCTCTCTGAATCAAGTCGAGTCTCTCACCTGCCTCTCTGGTTCATATTCCGCGATAAGGCAGCTTGGTGATATCGTGAGAAGATGCATATACGTATACCTGCCTTTCTAGTACTGAACTCCGCTCCCCCGTCGTCTAGTTCGGCATTTGAAAAGGGTATTAACCTTGTCGTCCTCCCGAGCAAGTGATCGGCATATAGGGCGCTTAGCAGCAAGGATCAATATCCCGATGAGGCAAGTCGATAGCTAAATTAATCCACCATTGGGAACATTAAGGCAGACGGGTAAAAGGAGCATTAACGGTCATGAGGAGCATGAGAATAACGCGAAAATGAGTAGAAGAGTATCAAATAAGTCAAGCCGTTGCTATCTTGATGCTAGGTTGGATGTCATTGAACAGCATTTTGATCGTAGTTACACGGTGAAGACCAACGAAGATAATCCGAACCCGAGCTATCGCCAAGAATCAAGCTGCCGCTGCAGTACTACACTAGGCGGGGTTCATTGCTTTGATTCGGTCATGCGCTTCAATCACCGTGGCCCAATATTCTGAAACTGGCAACTCGGCGGGATCTTTTGTGACCTTCACCACGCAATAGCACCTTGAGATAACGAGCGCATGAGGCTGCATAGAAAAGACCTCTTTGGCCTATATGATACCAAAGATGCTTTCTTGTGTACTTGAAATCGCTCATGCCGAGACGAGACTAGGAGCTTCCAAGATATCTACCTTCCAAACATAGCAGCTAGCGCCGTCTTGTTATTGCATCAAAATAGACGAACACGATGGGGTTCTCGAATGATGCGGGATCTCATTCACCTTCTAACTGGGGACGCGAAATCATCAGCATAGGTGGCAGATCCGCACATGGTTGCTCTGGACAGGCCCAAAGCAATGTTCAACTTGGAAGGTGGTTGTGGTCTAAACCAGGGGAAAGTCCAGTTATCCAAGGCTGCTAGACGAGTCACGCATAATCGCATCGACGAGTGAAAGTAATCATTGTTCGACTCTACGAGACGATAATTGATAACAATTACTATGTTAATAGAAAAATGCATATACCTGAATTGTGCTGTCGTGAAACTAACTTAATCGTATGAGTTTTGGAGCTATTTCAGCTTTCAACAACCCATGATAATCAGGGTTGGATACTAAGTTATGTATAGGTTGCACACATGTTGACTAAGAGGATCAAAAGATCGCCAGGGGAATAAACAAGAGGATCTCCTGATGTGGTCGATCAACCTTTGGTAAGCACACAGCTTACGCAAGCACAGCTGGCTTTGTTCCCTTTGTATACACACGAGTCGCCTTCAGAGCTCCCTTTTTGATTGACTAAAAGAAAGGTACTTTGAATTTCTTCTGCTACGATCACAGAGGTAAGTTACTATCATGTCAACTTGCTCAAGTACCCCTCGCTCACAGGCGCAGTTGGAAGTAAGAAATGTTACGTTACAGGAACCAGTGGTAATTCCAAGTACCTGGGCCCGTCTGGTTTTAAACCTAGACTGCTTCGGTGATACCGGTATTGAGCCTGCGCCGACTTACAAACACATTAACTACGCTAACTCATCATAGGAATAGTGGTTGAGAAACGGGTGAATCTCCACCTCGGGGGCTCCTCTGAGACTGAGAGTAGATTGGTTGCTGACTTTAAGCTTATTACTGGCGGTGAGGAATTTTCCTAGGGAAATAAACAGGAACTTCTATGTTATCTTAAGTACTACCTAGTATTATTTAATAAGAACTCCAGCATGATCAGCTACATTGTTATAAAGAATATCTAAGAGAACGTAAAACTTCACAAACAGATTTCTTATCTAACGTTACATGCTACACGTAAGAGTAAGGTTGAGGCAAGCCAAGTAGACAGCTCAAAGCTAGATTCAACAGTAACTTTAGTCACTAATAGGATTATATCCTCCATGCAACTATACAGGAGCTTGAAGCTAATAAATTTACCATGTCTCGAGCTAAGATGATAATCGCGTTGCCCATTTTATTTGATAGCTTTCACATTATTCTGGCTTTTCTCAAGACAAAATACATCTGCACTATCCCCAGACAAATATAATAAATAGCCTACGTCTCATATATAATATGCCATTACTCAAATCTTGTAGGTAATCACTTTTCGGTCATCCACGATAACGTCGAAAGCGTTAAGTCTCCTTGAGTGACAGAGCTTCCCTGACTTACCCTACATACTATGTTCGCGGTAAAAAATCTTTGGATCCCTTAGACCTACGTATACATTGCTTTTAAGGACTCTTCAAACATATTTCCCTATGTCAAGAGAATCACACTTAAAAACCGAATCCCACAGAAATGTTTTAGGGTGGCCTCTGACCTCGTTGCCACCATACCGAATGCTACATAGGCAAGGAGCTATTATAGAGCTCCAATCTTGTTTAAAGCTTTTGGAAATCTTGCAGGATTGTATGTCAGATATATATATATATATATCGCCATTATAAAAGACGTTATTAAGTTTCTAAGCCTTCAGGTACAACAACAACTACAGCCAGCCAGTTTTGTATTGTGATCAAGATAGCTGACTCAGCGTTCCATTGCTAATCGCACGTGCAAACCTCGGCTAGATATCCCTCATAATAATTCAACACCAACATTTACGGAGTAATACAATAGAATTTCAAAACCATAGACGATCATTCTAAACCCTTTACTATTGTTTTCGCATTAAAATGCCAGTGTATCCCCTGACTCCAATTATTGTGGGCGTTGGTGAGGTCCGCCAGAAGGAATTTACCCTCGAAAACACTCTTGAGCCAGCAGAGCTTATCTTATCCGCTATACGAGATGCAGCACAAGATACGAATGTTGATATCATCAGCCATGTAGACAGCATCTCTGTTGTTCCACCTTGGTCCTGGAACTACGCTGATCTGCCTAAACTTCTCGCCGGGAGGCTTGGCATCGAGCCGTCACATCTTGCGCTTGCAAGTCATGGAGGTCACACGCCGGCATTACTATGTGATGCGGCAGCAGCAAGAATTGCGTCTGGGGGCGCGAAGATGGCTATTGTTACAGGAGGCGAAGCCTTGGCATCTTGTGGGTACCGTTGGCCCTGAAAGAACAGGAAAACTTACTAATGTAGCAAACCTAGTGTCTGCCTGTCAAAAGGCCGGGCGTATGCCTCCATTCGGATGGACTGAGGCGGCCCCCGATGCCAAGAGGTACAGCCCAGGAGACCTTTCACTCGTACAAGGTGAGGTGTATACAGAGGTCGCTTGCTGTGGAGTGGCTAACTCGACGTAGACGCAGGATCTCTACACTCAATTGGACGACCGATTCAAGTGTACCCTCTATACGAAAACGCATATCGAAGACACCAACAACAGTCTTTACATGAAAACCATACAGAGTCCGCTAAGCTTTATGCCGAATTCGATAAGATTGCATGTCGGCATCCCAACAGTTGGAGAGCAGGCGAAACCCCACGAGACCTAAAGACTATTGAGGCGGTTACGAAGCAGAACCGAATGATATGCACACCCTGTACGCCAATCACCGATATCAATCCTCAAGTACCAGCTAATCTCTTAGATCCCTTGTTGATGAATGCTTTCAATGGAGTGAACCTAGCCGCAGCTTGTATTGTGACGTCCGTCGAGTATGCTACGAAGCTGCACATCCCCCAGAATAAGTGGGTGTACATCACAGGAGGTGCAGGGTCAAACGATAGCTCAAGCTGTCAGTTGAATTCCTATCCCTTCAGTAAGAATGACGACTGAATTAACAATGAATCTTTAGTCTGGGAGCGAACCGATTACTTCTCTAGTCCTGCTATAGAGTACTCGATTGACAAGGCACTCGATGCCGCTAAGCTTACGAAGGATGAGGTTGAATGCTTCGACTTCTATTCGTAAGCTCATAACCCTACCCTCTTTGCCTTGCGCTTACGTATATATAGCTGCTTTCCCATTGTACCGAAGCTTGCGTGTAAGCACGTTGGGCTAAGCTTGGAGAACATACCGAAACCAATCACGCTTCTTGGTGGTCTCACTTCCTTTGGCGGTGCAGGCAACAATTACTCTTTGCATGTAAGCTTACGGACCTTTGCCATGAAGAACTATCTGATATCATATCGTAGGCTATCGCCGAGATGGCTAGAGTGATACGGAGCGGCAAGCACCGGAACGGCCTTGTGCTCGCCAATGGTGGAGTCTTGTCCTGGCAACACGCTATCTGTTTATCCGCGCAGCCACGACGAGATCTTTCACCTTACTTGCAGAAAGAGATCTTTGACCAAAGTCAAGTTTCACAAGGCCCGAGTTTCACTTGGCAGGCGGAGGGCAGGGCTCTCATTGAGGTATGTGAACTGTTTAGATAGCGTAATGCCTTCTAACCTGGCGGTGATAGACTTATACTGTTGATTTTGACCGAAATGGCCCAAAGCTAGGCCACATCGTGGGAAGACACATCGAAAGCGAGCAACGGTTCATTGCAAATCATGGTAATGACCTTACACTCTTCACCCTTGCAAGTGGTAACGTGGAACCAATTGGTCTTGAGGGGTTTGTCAAGGTAGCATCCGATGGGAGAAATCTTTTTACTATCAATCCAAGTGTGAAACTATAATGAGAGTAGCACATATTTACAGAGATTTTATTGGAGGAACCCTCCGCGCGAGCTCTTCGCGGGTGAGTTTAGAAGGTTAGTAGCTGATATACAACGCCGAGCGATCTTGCTGAATCAGGCTTGTGTATTGTATGAGAAGTCCTAATGGTTATTTATTTCTGCGGTTCCCGCATCACAGAATTGGTATTCAGATGTTTACTTGACATCTCCTTTGACTACCACTTGCTCATAACAGTCGGACTCAGTAGTTTCGCCCTTTCTATTGCCTTTGTTGATTTCAGTCACCTTGAAACCTATTCTAGTCGACTTCTACCCTATAAAGATTTTGATTAGCCTCTTCGCGGTATCAATTAACAGAATTCGCATATAACTTATGACTTAATCTCGCTTCTCCAGGCTGACACCTTAGCTTCCATCATTTTGTCAATCTCCTCGAGTGATCTGATACTTGTTAACAGCCCATGATTCGTTGGTAGAGTGTCAAGACTTACCTATTCGCTAACTCTGGTATGAAAAAGAAGGCCAAGATGAAGATAAACAAGCGAGACAACCCTCCGTCGGAAGCTATCACCCACACTTTCAATACTATGATGGATATCCTCCCCACAGTACTCGAGCTCGCCAGTGTGAAGCACCCTGGAAGGACGCTCCGTGGCAAGAAGATATAGGCTTTTAGGGGAAAGTCATGGGTTTCACATATTAGCTTATAAGACCATATGATCCCATCTCTTCATGATGAGAATGAGTATGTTTACGGGTGGGAGCTTATAGATCTAAGGGCTATTCGGAAAGGGCCATAGAAAGCAGTTTGAATGCACTCTTCACGGGGTAACAGCGAATGGGAATTGTATGAATTGGAAGACGATTCCGGCGAGAAAATTGATCTTGGGGAACAAGAGCCAGGCAGGCTGAAGGAGCTCATTGAGTGTTGGGAAGTGTACGAAGCCGAGACTGGGATCCTTGACTATCCATTCGTTTTCAGATCTAAATAGGCTTAGGTAGCTGAAGAATTATTGTAAATATTGTCTTGAAAGTCACTTCTCTTTTCATTATAACTCCTCTACACTGTGAGCCTCTAGGTACTATGAAAATCTACCAAAACGCATAGAGCTCCTTAATCAGCTGTAGATACGGCGAGGCTGAAGATAAAAGGGTATCAAGGCTCATATCTTGGCGCACCATCCTATTAAACCATCAGTAAATCTACCAATTTACTTCTGTTCCCATATCACGTTAGGCATGGCGCGGTTCGTTCTGCAGGGCTGTCAAGGACTTAACGTTATAGTACCTAAATACCTGAGCGCGAAGGCTGACTAGGGACGCAATGTGCTCTGGAGCTCAGGTACAGAAACGCTCGCTCTTACAGCATGTGGAAACTATATTCCTATGGGGATCATGTACGGGAATTTCTGGCCCATATCGCAGTGGCTGGACGAGACACAAACCGCAATACTGTGATTGTCGACAATAGTGTTAGTGATGGTGTAAGGTGTGTAAGGTTGGCATGGGACCAGCCGATCACGTCATGTTATTGTTACAAGGACAGAGCGTTATTGTAGGATGTACCTCGGTTCTATGAATTGGGCGTCGCTGCGTGGAGATATTACTATAGCTGTCCAAGTTTTACTTGGCATAATCTGCGCATGGGTTAAGGGCGGCGCTGCTAGTAACTCTAGTCTAACCTGGAAGCGGAGGTCGCCCGCGATACTTGGTGATGATGATGGAGCCTGTTGTACTGGACTGGCTATCTTACTATATTCTATTCAACTAGGAGTACTTGCAATGAATCACGTAGGAGCATGATGTGGATTCCGTCTTACTCAAGACATACTCGTCTAACTAGTATGCAAGAATTAATACTAGAATTGAGACTGCTATCCTGATCGGGCTAGCCAGGGAAGATACGTAAGCTTATTCTTATACTTATTCTCCTTCACTACACCTCGGTAAAGATGGTCAACGATGAACTCACATGACACTTCACGACTAGTTAGTTACCTGATGCGCACCAATTAGACTTGGAATTCTGTCTGGGGTTGAACTCTATGTCCGGGGGATCGGCATACACTATTCTATAACAGGAGCTTCCCCGTGGCTGGGCATCGTCACAGAATCTCCAAGCGCAGTGTTCTCTATTGGACCGCTTGCTGTGACCTCAAATACCTTCGGGGAAGATAGTTCCGTGATACTACAAGAAGACTGCCGAAATACTCATTCACCTATGTGTATATATATACTGATATCCATACCGCCATATGGTATCAAGAATCACTCCCTCACCTTGTTCTGCACAAAGTAACAATGCAGCTTCTTTCTCTGTTCACCACGTCTGTATTGGCTTTAGCCGCTGGTATTCAGGCCAAGCCTACGTATCTCCCCAGTCCGGCCCACAACTCTAGTGATGCAGCGGCTGGTTACGTCTTCGCCTACTTCGTCGGAGATGACAAGAACGGAGAAAGCATTTACCTCGCCGCCAGCAATGGAAACAATGCTCTTTCTTGGAAAGAGTTGAACAATGGCGAGCCAATCATAAGGTCTTCCAAGGGGACTGGAGGACTCCGTGATCCTTTTCTGATGCGATCCCACGAAGGCGACAAGTTCTTTCTTGTTGCTACAGATCTCAAGATCAGCGATATCGGCTGGGACGACGCTCTACGCTTTGGAAGTCTGTATCTCGAAATCTGGGAGAGCACCGATCTCGTCAACTGGTCCGAGCAGCGACACACCCTCGTCTCTCTTCCAACAGCAGGCATGACTTGGGCACCCGAGGCTTACTATGATGAATCAATCGGCAAATATGTTGTGTACTGGGCCTCTCGGCTGTACTCGGAGGATGACCCAAACCACGAGGTTGAGACGTACGCCAAAGTTCTGTATGCCACGACTAGTGATTTCATCACCTTCAGCGAGCCCGTGGTTTGGCAAGATTCCAACGACCGGATTGACTCGACCGTTATCAAGGAGGGCGATACATACCATCGGTTCACGAAAGACTTTGGTGGAGTATCAGGAGATGGATGCATTGATATCATCCAAGAAAGCTCGACCCAGCTGCGCGACGGCCAAGACGGTTGGGACTTCGTGACGGACTGCATAGGTACAAAGGCTGGCTTAGGCGTAGTCGAGGGCCCAACTATCTTCAAGTCCAATCCTGATGATGTTCACGGCCAAAAGTTCTACCTCTTTGTCGACGAATTTACCGGACGTGGATATATTCCACTTGAGACGACCGACATCTCAAAGCCTGACTGGAAGGTTTCGGAGGACTATACCTTGCCCACAACTCCGCGCCATGGCAGTGTTGTGTCGGTGACCAAGAAGGAGCTTGATGGTGTACTGGCTGCATACTCAAAGTAAGAATAGAGATAAGACAGGTATCACTATGTAGCTTAATCCCCGGAGAACAAAAAGCCGTTATCATTAATAGAGCCGTAGAAATATTCTACCAATTCTATCTCCCCTGCTCGGACCTTCTTACAGACCTTTTATCTTTGGGTTGCATTGCTATACATCGACAGCACCTGCCAATCGCTGAGGGACCCTCCTGTGCACATCACAATCTGCTATGAGGGCCGACTATAATATTTCCTTGTATTCTTGGCTCCAAGAAATGGCTCGGGCTCGGGGCTGAAGATACATAAGCGTTGTCCGGGACTCTTATAAGTGGTGGATCAACGCACACCACTACGCCCAGAAACAACGGATCTATGATCTCAGGAACCTCGTCATACCTTTGCCCCCTTAAGTGCGACAGCAATGGTATCCATATGTATACCTTTATCCAGCACATGGCGAAATGCTTCAATTGCGTCAATCATGCGCCCTAGACCCAGAAGTAGATAGCTCTCCCTATGAGCAAAGATGATCCGAAACCAGCCGGGTACGTCGCCGCCAAAGTCAGCCCCAAGAGCCAGGAAGATCTTATGCGTTAACAAAGAGTCCTGGAGCTTAACCTCAAGGGCCTTCAGGGCTTGTTTCGAAGACGTGCCTGCCTCTGCCTGACGTTTTATGGTGGCATCTATCTGTGATCGGATGGGATGGAACAGATCAACCCAGACAAATAGGCCAGCATTAACCCCCTTTTTGTATGGAACATTATGACTTTCCAGAAACCGAGCTGTCGTGATATAGTTCTTGGCTAGGCGTAACCGATTCGTCTGTGCAAACTCTTCGACAAAAGCGTCGTCGGAGAGTATCCGCAAGGTAGCCAGGTCAGAGAGAGACGAGGGGCAAGAAAAGTACGAGTTTGCTTCGCAAGCGCGAATGAAGTCCTCATTTCGACTGATCAAAGAACCCAGTCTAATTCCATTGGAACCAAAGTCCTTGTGAGAGTCAGCATGTCGGGTCGAGTTCTTGTTATTGAGGTCCAGACCTTGCTCATCCCCCAAAGAACATGGAGGAGGTTTCGGTCGATTAGACCGTCAGAATCTATAGCCAGTACTGACGTGAAACCAGGGGCATCTGGGGCGTCCGGATTCTTCCAGACTGATAGAGCATAGATCTCATCACTGATAAGATGAAGACTATGCTTTTGGCAAAATCGCATATAAGCCTGAAGGACCTCGCGAGGGTAGCACCGACCTAGCGAACAGTTAGAGTAAGCTTCAGAAGGTTTTGTAGTATATTCTTACCTAAGGGATTTTGAGGGTTACAGAGAAGAAGAGCCTTTACATGAATTCCTTGATTTTGCGCGTCCTTAAGGGCCTTTTCATAGACACCCACAGTCTCGAGACCGAAAGGATCTGTTTCTCCGAAAGATACACCAATAATCTTCGCTCTGTATTGGAGTTAGTCTCTTGGTAGTTTAATTATTTCAAGATCATTCTCCCAGCCATAATCTCAGGTCACTTACTCGACTCGGTAGCCCAAGTCAACGGGGAAGTTACCGTAATGCGGGCGGGCAAGCAAGACACCGTCGCCTCTATCGCAGAGTGAGAAGCCGCTAAGCTCAACTCCTTGGCCCACACCAGAAGTGATTACGAGCTGGCTCTTGAGAACCGGCTCATAGGGGCTAAAATTACGATTGATAAACCTCGCAATTGTTTCTCGGAGGCGATGTGAGCCGAAGAAACCGTCCCCGTAAGTCAGGGAATGGCTGTCGATGGCGAACTGCTCAGAGTCAGCACCTCTACTCTTGTAGCTTTCAGTGTGAGCGAGTTACATTTTTGGTCATATGCTCTATCACTTCCCCATGCATTAAAGTCTGTGCAATATTAGCAATCGAAATACGGATACCATGTTCTTATCGCCGGATAGTAATTCACATTCTCAGCAACCCCCAGACTAACATATCCGCCAGGGTTCGTCTCGGGGTGCCATAAGTCGCAAATCACGTCTAACAGTGGGATTCTACTCGTCGGGGTAGCGAACACCTTGCCCCTGGCAGATAGGTTTGTATTCGGAGATGTCATAGTTCGTTTGCGAAGGCTTTTCTCTATCGTTGAAAAGAAAGCACTTGTGGTTTGATACAATTTTGCAGTCTAAAGAATTGGCTTCCTTAATAATGGATGGAAAGCTGGGCCACGTCACGTTATATAGTTAACAGGTGTGCGGAAATAAGTCCACACTGCATGTCCAGATTCAGTAGGGATCTGGCATATGCTGTCAAGCGTACTCCGCGTGTCAAGTTCAGGGCGCACCGTCATGACGTGTCATTCATAAAGCCCGGGTCAAAGCCAATTATCTCTATTCATATGTTTATTTAAAGCCTTGGCTAGAAAATGTCTGCGTCCTTAGGTTCGAGCCATACTCCAATCTCATGTCCAAGGCTCAATACAGATATAGATTCACCGGAGACTTACAAGGTAGAATTCATACTCGGATATCACGAATTCACGGCTTCGTCCCCACCCAGGTTGGTCAACACTAGATGAGGATTGATGTCGGCCAGGACAGCATTTTATGGCACTCTGCGGCATCAGTACCCTGGATGAAAGCAAAGCTGCATTGCATAAAGCATTGAAGCGCTTGTCCAGCTCATTTATTTACGACTATCATCCAGCCGTTGCAAGCGACATAAGAAGATGATCATACGTAAGGGAAGTCATGGAATTTTCTTTGATGAAGACGGAACCTCGGCCTCGGAAGAAGAGATGTCGTCGGCAGAGACTTAGTACGAGTGAGAGGTAAAGGGGGGTCTCAAACAATGCTTAGGCACGCTTCACATTACCTAGAACGATGATTAGCTAACTCTTGGATCAGGCCCAGTGGCATCTTCAACACCTCAGGCGCTATCTCATCAAAGTTTTTCTTGTGTTAACTATTAAGCTAGAACCACATTACAGCATGCTATCGTTTCGAGGAAACATGCGACTTCGAGTGACTGTATACCGTTGCTATTAGAGTAACGGGGCAGCTCTAGCCTCGCACTTGAGCCGCGGTGGTTGTTATGACCTCAAGTTCCCCAAAGTCTACATCTAGTATCAACATATTATAGCCCGTCGCCTATAGCTAGGTTCTTCAAAGACTACATACAGTACTCTCTGGTTTTTCGAAAGGAGTAGATGATTACTTTACAATACTGCGGAACATACGCAATCAATCCTGGCCCAGGGAAAGGGGACTCTCCTAGAAAGGCCTACTGGTTCTGGTCTTCTGACATACACCACGTATTTATGTTTTCCTTTGAAGAAAGGCGGCATATTCTCATAGACCTCTGTTGAGGTATAGCGTCCAATCCGAGGACTCCAGGAGCAAGACTCGCTTGACCGCGGTAGCCACAATATTAACGGTGACAATTATCTACTCAGAGACTGATGTTGGTAGTTTGATAGCGTGGAAATGACAGTACCTTATTTGCCAAAACGAAATAAGAACGGCGCATGACAGTCCAAATTGACACTCTTAGCACACTGAATAGTAGCGTCGGTGATAGCAGAAATTTAGTTATTTAAACCCAAGTTGCGCCACGCACTCGGTTTCCATTTGCTGTGTGCTCGACTGAGGGATGCAGATATGAGGAGGCATCAATTCACGGCCCTACTACGGCTGGCTAACGCTGGCTTAACATTTGAGGATCCTCTTTAACTCCCGTTCGAGAGATGAGCTCTATATTCGTAGTGACATGCGGGTAATAGTTATCATGTACATTTATCCTGCGATATCTTATGCCACCTTGCGATCAGCTTGTGATTGTAATATCCACGAGTACCTCCAAACAGCTCATGCATCCATTACAATCGTTTCAAAAGAATGATCGTTCATCTAGCATGTGCACCTTGCCATGCACAGGAGGGGAAAGTTGGGATCAGAAGGGGGGCAGGGATTGACAAAAGCGCAAGTACCACCAACACAAGAGGACTTGCAAGGCTCAAGGGTTTCGCGATCAGAGTAGTAGAGACCGTTGTTGATGCAAGAACTTCGACATGTTAGCAATTGATATACCGTTTCACAGGCTGCAGGCACCGGAACTTACGACTGGGGGGCGGCGATAGCCACGGTAGCAATGGCCAGGAGGCTGAAGATGGAGAACTGCATTTTGATAGTTGTGGTTGTTGAGTGAGTTGCTTGAAAAGATAGTGTCGATTCTTCGGGTCGTCGGGCTCTTTTATATGTGACATGTAAGCATGACTGGCATGCTCGTAGTCCAGGATCTCTTACCACTTCTGTACTCCTCGTATTCCTATTACGGTTCAGCCGATGCTGTATGGTGGCGTTTAATAACATAGCCCACACTATAGCGGAGAGCCTGCAGAACAGTCAGCGTTGCAGAAGGATTTACCTGCCATTTCTAGCTTAGAGCCTCTTATAGAAGAGCGGAACTCTGCATCTCATCCCTGCGTGCCTGGGCGCATCGGTTGATTGTTTGGTCATCAGGAACTTGAACTGCATCTTGATTCTCAGCTAAAAGCTAGGTGAAACGATAGGGAAGAGGTAGCTCCTACGGCCATTATACTCCGGCTGGCTACTATTTAACCGGCAGCCGCCCATTGCTGTCTATACGAGATGCACTTGACAAAAACGATACTGGCAATGGGTCAATACTAAAGTCGTGCCACACAGACACATACTGCGAATGCTACTGTAGATGGAGACAGGAAAAGCTATAGCTCATAGAAGTTTTAAAGCAACAAGTCATAATTAGGAAGTCCCAAAGCCATAATAAGATACTATATAGCTTTTTGATGGTCATACCTCAACGCACTCGGCCATGCAGATATAGGTTAGCCAGCTTATCATCAGGGTTCACGCAGGTCTATACAAGTTTAGCTCTTGCTTACCTCGGCAAAGAGGGTAAGCCCACGCAAGGGCGTCAGCCTGTATTCGGATCAGGGCAAGATCTACTGGGTTTCTAAGAAAAGCCTGAAGACCACTCCGTACCGGGTAAAAGACTAGCGCCGCATTGCTTTGTAAAACCGCCAGTCGTGTTATGTTCTTCGCAATGCTTCTGTACGCACTTCTTGAAAGTATTAAAGAGTCTGATCAGTTAGACGATTTTCAACCAAATATCTCAGTGAAGGCATATTATCTCGCCCATTCGGGAAATAACAGCCGTTTTCATCAAGACTTGAGCTTCAACATGATTCACCACCAAAGATTTTGTCTATAACCTCCGCCCAAATTGATCACGTACCGTTAAAAAGTCCATCAAACGATTGTACAGTTGCTACTAGATAGACTAAGATACGGTGTGTTGAGATACCATGCTAGTCTACTCTGGATAATTGATGACTTATCTGTGTTTAGTGACTTGGTCGTTGCGTGATTGTAACCCATATCAAGACTTCACCCATATGGCTAGATTTGTGGCCCACGATATTTGACTAATTCATGTTGGATTCTGTCCAGATGGCCCGAGTCTAACCGGAACCGACCGGCTAGTCGGAGCCGATATTCAAAGATAAAAGATGCGTCATTTTTAGTTTGTAGAGATCACCTCATGTTTACCAAGCATCATCATTCTTTCTGTCAGTACCATGTCTTCAGCAACGTACCATATCGAGAAGCCGTTACGCAGTGACTTTGATGAGTGGTCAAAGCTATTTCACGACTACATCGCCTTTCTTCACTCCAAAATTGATGAAGACCAGTACGCGAGAACTTTCAATCGCATTATCGAGGAGAGGGACGGATTACAAGCCCTGGTGGTACGAAAGGTTAGCGGCAAAGAGAAATCTCTGGTAGGGCTAGCCCTCTTCTATCCTGAAATAACACCTTGGAGCGAAAAGAGGATTCTTTTAATGAATGGTGAGCCTGAGATTTCATTACACATCAACCCAAGTCTTGTGGAGTACAAAGCCCTTGTTCGCGAGTAGTACTAACGTGATAGACCTATACCTCGATCCCTCAGTCCGTGGTGAAGGACTTGGGCGGAAATTGATTCAGGCGGTGACTGATGTTGGCAAGGAGTTGGGCTGTTTTCGCCTACAATGGGTGACAAAAAATGACAACACCAAGGCTCGCAAGCTTTATGACACCTTGGCCGAGACCGAGTTTGTTCAGTATAGGCTCAACTTGCAGTAATTCTCTACCACTGTTTCATTGCATCGTCAAGGGTTGGCGAACCTCGGATGAGTTTGAATAAGAGTTGTAATCGAGTAGCCTTACACGGACTTGGCTATTATAAATAAATAACAACGACATATTTGTTCCTCGTGCTTTATCCACTTCCGTTGGTATGCGGGAAGACAAGAAGAATCTCTTGATTGTTGGATGCTATCATCCGTCAAGTAACTTAACTAGAATCGCGGCTTAGCGATGCTCCTGAAACATAAACGCTGCCTTCTCAAGCTTCATTAAGTTTCTACCCTAAATAACGCAGTCCTTTTGTATATATTCGCCTATGTTCTCTGTCATAGCATGCGGCAAGTCTCGCATATTGATTCGTCTGGAACATTGTGTCGCATCTAACATCGTCAATCTCATAGTCACTCAATATTCACTTTACTCTACAGACTGGTAAACTGTGAGACCGAAGCCAAGTTTTGTAATGCATTACCTGATTGGAAGGTGGACAAAGGTAACATTGATTCTTGTTTTTTACCAAAAGTCAAAGTATCAGTTATTTTGCTATTCGACTTCTAGCTCCGCAGATATTCTCAGTTGGCTTGTACTTTACAGCACTCATCAAGGGAAGAACCGTCCAGAGATTAAGAAAACAATAAAGACTAGGTACATAAGTCTTTGCAACCCAGTAACTCAACTCGGTAAGGTTAAATATTCCGGCATATATAGTTTCATTTCTGCGTCGAAGAAGTTTAGAAAAATGAGCACATAGCATAGAGTTATTGTTAGCCTTTAGAGTCGCAATGTGGTGTTGTAGGAAGCATGTTGTGAAGGTAAGGAAAGTTGGTGCCTCAGGCACCCACTCTTCAAGGACCCCCGATGAAGCTATTTACATGCTGTTTTTCTGTATCATTTCTCAATCTCTGGTGTTTTCATATATCTCTTCCTTCTTTTCGTTCCTTCTCTCCTTTGGTCCCTAAGATCATACAGTTCCAGTCACTGGATAGCGTGCAAATGCCATATTGTTGTTGTTGTGCCCTAACGCCACATGGTGCCAGTTACTGTCTAGTGCCCAAATGTTGTTTTTGTTGTTATTGTGTTATGGTTGTTATATTATGTATATTCACCCTTAGATTCTCCTCCTGCCCTAAGGCTATATGGCTCCAGACTGCTGGAAAGTAAATGAAATGAGAAGATAACTATCGCAATTCTTCAGTCATCTAACATAGTTAATCGAGATGTTTCCTAGTTGGTTTAGAACGATAGTTACACAAGCGTTGGTCCGAAGGGTGAGCTAAGGGAGGCTAGTGCCTCAGGCACTCACATTCCAACAGTTACTCAATAAGAACCATCGAATTCCTTGAATGCGAATAAATGACTTTTGTGCTTGTGACTTCAACAACCCTCCAATGAAACCACAATCAAGCCATATTATTGCACATGAAAGTGAGTATGACAACAGCCTATCAAGATACTTTCCTCATGCCTGCGTCTCATTTTATCGTTTGGCGTGGGCTGACATAAAACGATAGGCATATTAAGACTTCTACTCTGCCGCAGGGTGTCTCCAAGCCTCGCCCCGCCGTGTAGACTCACTCGTATGCGCTCAGTCCTAGGCAACGGACGTGAGTCACGCGGTGAGATTGACTGAGCCTCGAGTATAAGACACAGCCATTTCGCCAGTGCAAACCGTGTTTGGCTTCTCTTTCCATCTTCATTCATCTCAAATCTTTCATCATGGACAGGGTACGGAAAACATTCTTTGATCCTCTGGCCAAGTCCAAGGCTCGCATCTCGGAGATGTTGCACGAGCTACCAGCTGGCTCGGCCCATCCATTCAGCCCTGAAGGCATTCTGTTATGTCGAACGGGGACCGGAATCGAAGAGATTGATATCTCTGGCTACGGTGAAGATTATTTCTACAATGCGGTTGACCTGGGTGACATGGGTGAAACCCTCTTGCGACGAATGGCTGGCTTCCGCTCACATTTGAGTAGGACCTCTAAAGACCCTTTGAGTAGATCATAGCTGATAAATCGCAGGCGTCTTTGACGATTTCCAGATCATGCAAGCCCCTGCTGCCACCTTTAAGATCCCTGTAGTATCGGGGCAAATCACCGTTCTGGCAGTTTCCGAACTAACACCAACATACTACGACTTTTGCTTCGCTGACGCAGAATGCAACGCCTGTTGCTGGCTGGCACGAGATACCTTCGCAGGGATCCAACATAGCGGCGACTTGCTGAACAACCAGGATCTTTTGGACTACGTCAGGATAGACAGGGAATCACTGACGGACAAGCCCATTTGCGTCTTTATATCGGGCTATCAAGAGACCCAGATCACGCGGTTTCTAGGAACAAACCCAGCATTACTTGTTGCGGATCATGTCGACAAGGTATGTCCTGCGTAACCTATCCTCAAAGGGCTTGCCCTAACCATTTGCAGATTTTGTACATCATCCCAGTGCCTTTGGACGCAGCAACTATAAGAGACGCGACTATTTGTTGCCCTTTGGTGATAAAGCGGGACGGAGACTCCCTCGTGTGCTCAATATTGCCCACGGCCACTACAGACAGAGAAATGATGTGTGACAGTAACCAGCTAATCAGCCCCTGCTTCCCTGAGGCCATCTCAAGAGCCGACTTCGCTGTCTCAATCCCTCAAGCAGCTCCCACAAAGAGTAAGTACTATATGCGGCGTGAAGCTGACGTCCACAGTTATACAGAGGCTAATATAATGTAGCAGCAGAAGACAGAGAAGTGCAAGAGACCGACTTGTCTTTGGAAGATCACGGCCAAGCTTTGTCCAAACGAAATGCTGTATTGACCACAAACCCATCAGCTTTACCCAATTCTCTCCACTTCTCCAACACGCAAGTAATTCGATTCGGTACTGGTCTTGAGTTCGTTCAATCAAACGGAGAAGGAGAACGAGCTGAGGAGGCTAAGCAATCTCCTGTTGTCCTGCCTTGCATTTTCGGGTCTCAGCTGCAAGGTCCAATTCTCCTGGCAACAGGAACGCCTCCCTCAGACATACCGTTTGATAACGAGAAGGCCTTGTGTGCTTACTACGAGCAACTCGATTCTATCGTCGTTATTGTCGACGAGCGCATGACGGATAATGCACGAAACTTGGCCACCAGTCTCAGAATGAATGCCATGTTCATTCTACAGGTCCATACCGTCAAGAAGCCCGAGACTGACGATCAAGTGCTGTCCGTGTTGAGCTCAGCAAACATTAATGCAGTGACGGCGCTTGCAGGACCGCAGTCATTGATCTTGGTCAATATTGCTGAAAGTTTCTATTTCTACCGTGGTTTGGCTAACCCAAGATTTCTGGACACCTCCAAACTGACATTTGGAGCCGACGTCACAGCTATCGTCAAGTCTACGAGCGTGGCATCACTGATGCTTCCGAAGATATTTCGCTTGGTCAACCTTGAGGATGATAATTCGATTGTTCTGCCCCATTCGTCTCAAACCGTTCGGCCTCAAGACCTGCGGCAGCTCTTTGAACAGCTTAGCATTCCTGAAATCCGAGCTATGCAGGATGATATCGCTGCGGCAGTGCCACAGCTACAAGCTCTCCTCAACCAGAAAGATATCCAGCAACTCTCAAAAGATTTGGTGGGAACACTATCTGCTAAGATTTACGAAGTAACAGCCCCGTTGAGAAGCGCATACATCCAGTATGTGTCCGGGGAATTTGACATCGAGAACAAAGAGTCGACTATCAAGAGGAACAATATGCTGGGAGAATTGAGAAAGGCTACCAAAGAAACCCAAAGTCTTCTTGAGCCAGTTATATCAAGCCTAGCTAATCTGATGTCTTCTCAAACAACATCAAAGAGAACTCATGACATGAAACGGCTTGTTCGACAAACGCATATCCAAAACAACATCGAAGCTACCAAGTCCATGACATATGAGACACTTACGGGTCTACTTGAGACTCATGCAGAAGAGATGGGTGTTATGTTGATGAACATCGAAACGGTGCCATATCAACAGCTCCTTTCCAAATTGAGAAGTCCTATCCTTGACGCGAGGTAAGTGTGGCCGTTCTAAAAATAACAAACAATTTTCGTGATAGCTGACTAACTTCTGATAGACCTTGCTGCGAGCTTGACTCTCGCATTTTACATCTCGACGGTTTCGACGCCGGCATCATCCTGCAACAATCTCAAAGCCAGCATGATGGACCATTGAAAAGCCAAGCAGGACCAACCCATCCCACTCTAGCACTTCCATATCTCAGTAAAGGTAGGGGAAACGGCTCAATGCTGGCCTGGGTTTGCTGGGATGAATTTGTTAACCTAGAAAGCCCTTACCAAGTACGGTGGGTGGAAAAGTGCAACGAGTCACACATTGCTGCACTGAGGATTATGATGAGAGATACCCTCAGTCGCGCAGTAGCCTCAAGGGAGTATAATATCGATGCTGGTGACCCTCAAACTGGTCATCTGATGAGTGCGCTACTTATGGCTGCCATGTCAAAACTCGCAGGCATGAGGACGACTGCTCCAGTTGTTATAGACAAAGCAGAGGATACGGTGACAAGATTGATGAGAGGCCTCTTTGGTAATCTTATGACCATCGCTGGATCGGGAGCGCGCCCTCTGAGCATGGTCTGGCAGCTTTTCGGCGAGAACCCTCAGTATAACATTCCTGTTACCGATGCTGACTGGGTTTGGTATGAGAATGTTGTCGAGTTATATCCCTACACTGGCTGGCCTCTTGACCAGTTTCGCGCCAATCTTGTCAAGCTCCTCGACAAGATCATCGTCCGTGTCATTACCAAGAATGAAAACACTGCTAAGATCAAGGCAAGCCGAGTTTCCGAGATGGTCCGATACTGCCAGCTTCGCAACATCCAGCTTGAGCATTGTCGCACCGTCATCACGGTCCTTGAGCGAATGCTTACCAGGGATGATGTCGACGTTCCAGCTGTTGCAGCACGACTCCTGGCAAAGGTTCCGAGGCAGCTTCAGAAGCAGACAAGGAGCTACACTTGCATGATCAAATATCTTGATCATCTTGCCAAAGGGTGTGAAAGAAAAGAAATGGATGACTTGATCTACGCCAATATCTACACCAGGCGCTCAGCTGCTTTCAAAGATCTCAAAACGACTGTCGCAGAGGCTTGTCGGGCAAGCGACTGGACTACGGCAAAAGCCAATTGTCAATCTATTTTGGACAAACACAAACAGATTGCTTCTTTGTGGCATACCGAGTCTGAGCAGTTGAAAGTCCAAAACCTCCATCCTTATCGAGAGCTGATCGATGCGAACACGGGAGAAGATGCTGATCAGCAGACCAAGGCCCAGACCAGGAGCCTGATCAGCCGAATTCTCGGTGATGCGGAAAGGGAACGTGTACCTTGGCAAGTCGGGAAAGATGCATCAGAGAACAACATTGAACCTCTTGACGAACAGTTTCTCGACGAGGTTCTGACAGGGAAACGTCAAGAACCTGTCGAAGTTCCTCAAGCACTGATGGAGAGATCAGCTATTAGTGACGCCCCAACTCATCAAACCGGGTTTTCGAAGTTCAAGTCGTCTTTGGCTCCGGATTTCATTTCCACAATGGAAAAGACATTGTCAGCTGAGGATGTCTGTCAACTCATGAAAGTCCCAACCTCAACGATGCGCGTCTTTATCCAAGCCTTGAAGCCAGATTTTGTGTGGCAAGACTTGGGCAAACAGTTCAAGACAGTGGTACTAGGTCTACTAGAAGAGCGTTCGAATCGGGTGGAAAGTCGACCTGCTTCTAGGATGTTAATGATGGAGGAGAAAGTCTGAAAGCGGATTCTTTGAGTAAACGGCGACAATAGCTTATAATTTTATTTATTCCTAGTTTCGTTTGCCACGTCTAGTTACCATTCTATGCTAAGTATTTACTTCTTTTCTAAATGAACCGAGATCATCTAAAATCTCTATGTCAGAAGGACTCGAACATCCTTATCTGCTACACGGATAGGTTGCTCGTTCTTGACTTGAGGTGTAACCATGTGAATTACACAACTTGCGTCTTGTCTCCCGGGATGTTCAGTCTCAGTTAGCAATAGTTAACAGGGCTCTTTGTACTGGAGCAAACATGTGGTCTGGTTTACTTTAGCTTTTGCTGCCTCAGCGTTATCGAATTGGAGGTTATTTTGCATGAATTGATACCAGCAGGGTACCGTGATTTGATCAACAAGTGGATTTTATCACAAAATAGACATGACTTACATCCAAAATCTTCCATAGATCTGATATATACTTAGCTACATCTGCTGGAGGACGGAAAATACTGTTGATTAGCTACTGATGAGTCTACTGGGTTCTTCTGATCCCCAATTAGGGTAGTAATAGAAGCAGATTAACATACTTAGCTACATATTATGTCTTCCCGCTGCAGAAGCTTCAAGAATAAATGATCATAAGTAATGTCAAAAAGAGTTACACGATATCCATAAATTCCACCAAGAGCCTAGGGCGTTAGTCGGTCAAACCATCTTGATCGCTACAATCAACTATTGCATATCTACCTTCACCACACCTATACTGCCGAACGGGTCAGTCACCTGTTACGTCGGCTTATGGAGGTTATTGTATGCCAGTGAAGTTTACTCGACCGCTCAAGTCTTGACTGATCATGGTATTTTGAGCAAGTAATAACTTTGCTCGATTTGTAAAGAGGCGTGGACTTAAGAATGACGATTATTATACAAGGTGGGTATATAATTAAGGAACACATAAATCCTGACGCTCTCATCAGTTGTGTTAACCATTGATCGGGCTGTTTAGATTGCGGCTCCCTATAATCTCAACAGCCATTTCCCGGCATATTGCACTTGCGCGCCTCGGCAACCTCGTCTCTAAGATCCTTTCCACCTTCGATATAATATTGTACGAGCGATGGTAATCTAAAACTATACCTAAGCTAGCAATGTCGTGATATCTATCATGGGTAACATCTTTAACCTTGCCACCTGCCTTGAGCTTTTAGTAATCCTGGCGTCGATTAGTGATTAACTTACAACAAGCAACATTCTTTCTTTCACGATACAAGATACAATCTGCGGACTCACGATGGAGCCAGTATATATGTTCAGACTCCTCGGCCGACACGGCCACAAAGCCAAACTCTGAAATAATTCAGACACGTTACTAAGCGATTGAACGACGTGTTAGCTCTGGGACCTCTGCAGCGGTCAGGACAGAATAGTAGAGGTAAGTACTTGTTCATATTTGCCAGGTTCGACTACTAGTTATACCTGGAAGAACAACCAAACGAAAGAGACAGCCAAGGCTTGTAGATGGAAACCTGACCAAGTCTATTTTATTCCTCTTCCCCTATCTTACAACTCTAAGACAAACCCCCATCGGCCTGTGTTTGTTGCTGGGACTTCTTTGGCTTCGGCAACTTATTGTCCCTGAGGCACAACGCAAATGCGAGCATGGGGATCACTAAACAGATGCCGGTTATTGTCAAGAGCCGTTGGATGTACCGATAGCTCTCGATGATCGCTGTGCGCTCGGGGGTCCCAACTGGATACTCAGGCACTACGTAGAGGGGGGAGGCATATACCTGCTGCGCAAGCTCGGTATTCGGAGCCAGGTCCTGCTGGAGTCGATCATATAAAGTCTGCGTCCAGATGGCACCCGAAACAGCGTTTCCAACAGCCATACCGACGTTGTTCATAGTCAGCATGACACTGGTGATTACTGCAACGTCCTCGTGCCTAGCAAGAGATTGAGCAGCCGCCAAGTTGGGATATGGGAAGAAACCACCCGCTAATCCCAGTAGAACCTGACCAGCAACCAAGCCAGATTTGACGTTAGAATCAGTGCCTCCACGGTTGTGAACAAGAAGACCATATGCGAGAAGCCAGACCCCGATGCCGCCAAGGATAAAAGGCTTGAATCGTCGGACCTTTTTGATGACCAAGCCCAACGATACTCCACCGACAACGGCACAAAAGCTATAAACGGAGGAGATGCGGGTGGCATCAGCAATGCTGAAGTCAAAGGCTACAACAAGAACAGTATACAGGAAGTCTGCTTGAGTGTACCAAGAAAAGGTCATGAAAGCTGCGAGACAAAGTGCTGCCCAGACGCCTCTTTCTCGCAGCAAATACTTTGGAATCATCGGATTGGTAGCCTTTGTTTCCCAAATGACAAAAACTGGAAGAAGAAGAACTCCTATCACTAGGGGCGTGATGATACCGGCCGTCTTCCATTTTTGCATTTCCCCCCCTGCTAGGGTAAGGGGAATAAGCGAGAGGGACAAGGTTGCTGTGAGAAGAAGAACACCAGGTATATCCAGTCTCCAGAAGAGATCTCCCAGCATCTGCATCTTGGTGTTTCCATTTGATACCAATGATTTTGCCTCGGAAGGAATTGTTTTAGAAGCTCGTCGTCCGACAATAACCATGATTGTAATGAAAGGAATAGTGCAAACAGGGTAAATGATGCACCACATACCGATACCCCATTGCCACGTAGTGGTCCCCAGCACAGCTGAAGCCACGTTGCCGCTGATCCAGGCATTAATAAGGTAGGGCATATTAGGGATGAAAAGGAAAAAGACCCGGCTTCGGATAGAGGTTATATCTGCAATGATAATCTCAAGCACCAAGAGTGTGCAGGTATATCCGATCTGGTGTAGAAGGGCTCCAGCGGCAAAATGGTCGACTCTGGTGGCGCAGGTTTCGACCACAGTGCCGACCACGTAGAACAATGTGACAACCAAGAAGAGTTGTAAGCGTCCAAGCAAATCAGACAACTTGGCAACTAAGGGTTGAACAGCTGCTGCAATAACTCCACGAATGACATTTATGGTGGAGAGGAGCGAGTGTTGAGCATAGCTAGAAGTTGCATAACCTTGATAGGTAGATCGAACCAGAGAGTCGAGGCCAAACGCGTATCCCACGAGGAAAATGCTTGAGAAAAGAATACATCGTTCGACAAACGTGATCTGGTCGTTGAAGGCTTCCATATGAAGAACGCCGGGGAGCTTGGGCCGTCGAGGCTCCGGCCCCGGATGTTCTTGCGCCGTTGTGTTCGAGAAGATGGTTTTTTGATCGAGGTTATGGCCTCCGCCCTCATCGTCATGAGTAAGGCCCATAATGGCGTAGGCGAGATACTGAGTACCCAGCTTCTCGAAAGGGACCGTTGTATCGTAGAGTGTCTCGAGGGATTAAAGATGAGAAAATGGCAATGAGTATAGAGACTTGCTACTGAGTACATCGTACACTATTATATAAGAAGCTCATGCGCATCACGGTCCACAAGTGTACATTCGCTACCTTGAAAACTTCGTACACCTGAACATCTTGAGAACATGCGGTACTTGATGAATATCATCCGTCTTCGGCCATTTGACGATTTCAGTACGACGGGACCCTGAATAACCGAGTCCGAAAACCCTTGCTAGCACAAACTTTGTCTAAGATTGAGCTCTCTCGTTCGTATCTTTGAGCGATTTTCTAGGACTAAAGACGCGGTTTATTCCGTTCGCACCTGAGGGCATGGGCTTAAACCCTTGGCAAGCTATCAATCTGCGGGACTTTTTAGGGGAAAAGCTAATATGATATGCTGGTCAAGATGAGCTAAAGTTAGCCAGATTGATAAGATCATCTACCGGTACTGGGCGAGACTGTGGGCTGCTGTGTCATTGCATGTACGTGCTAGACTTTTCCGTACTTTAGCTCATGTTCTAGTCTCATGAGTGGGGGGCATGGCAGTGTTTGGAACGTACCGTTCGACTTGAAATATGATGGTATCCTAGGCATGTATTCATCGCTGGAGTCCGACTTTAGGGCCCTCCTCTCGAGAGATATCCAGACTCCGTGTCTGCACAGCTTTCAAGTTCTCAAGGATTTCTATCATGTAGGCGAGACAAAGCCTTATTCTACGGTCCGTGTTGTAATCCCGAATGCAGGGTTGTTTGTTGATTCCGCCGCCGGGAAACCACCCTCAGCGTAGTCTACGCCCTTCGTGGTAGACAGGGTCTCCGCCTCTGGAGTTCAGATGGACTCATGATCAGTCAACGCTGTCAAAACAACTGAACTCTATACTACGTGGCTTACCCCACGACATCCTATTCGTGCCGTCACTGGACCCTTGTTATCGTGGCCTGTCAAGTATGGAAGCAATTCCGCCCTTTTCAGTGGGGTCATGTAACCTCCTCGCTTCCAAGCTCGAACTTCAATATGCTCATAGGTCATAGCAGCAGGACTCGGGTACATGCTTCCATCAACCCTTGAAGATGAAATACCTTGAAGCTGGTGGCTTGTATTACACATAGACCAATCTTATGACAGGCCCTTACTCCGTACATGTAAGAATACGTATCGGTAAAGTAACTAGGGTGTGTAGTAACCCACTCTAAGTTCGGCGAAGGGCCGGTGACACGACACAATAAGGTCCGCTGGCTTCCCATTTGGAGTTAGGTTCTTCGGGTTGGGTCTAGAGTCATTCCCTGTCGGGTGTTTATTCCAACCTCTCATTTGAGCTGATTGCTACAGTATATTTGACATCCTCCACAGCACTCATTTGTTACTTCTCAAGCTCGCTGTACCAAGTTCCCCGTCATCTCGTTGAAACAAGAAATAGCACTACTGTACTGCGAAAATGGCGACTCAGTCACATCCCTCGACGCAGCCAAAACGGAAAGCCCTTATTATCGGTGCCGGAATCGCAGGGCTTTCAGCTGCGTGGTGGCTAGATAAGGCTGGGTGGTCATCCGTTCTGATCGACAAATCTCCAACGATTCGCGATGGAGGCTATGTTATCAGTCTCTCAGGCCTTGGGTACCAGACTGTCCAGAAGATGGACCTCAAAGGTCTGGAGGCGATAAAATACAAGTTTCATGAAAACGAGATGCACGACTACAAAGGCAAAGAACTCTTGCGCCTCCGGTATGACGACTTTCACGGAGTAGAGAGTATGGCCCTGTGTCGAGGAGACCTTGCTCGTGTTCTTTCAGATGCTTTACCCGAGTCAGCTACTCTTCGTCTCGGGGAGACAATCTCAGAGGTTGTTGACGATGGCGAAAAGGTTCTGGTGACACTACATGGTGGTGACAAGATTGAGGCCGACCTCTTGATCGGTGCAGATGGTATACGATCTGCTGTTCGGAATCAATTCTGGGAAGACGTAGATTGTCTTGATCACCTCGGCTACTCTTACGCAGTCTACGATATTGATGACCAGAAGGACCTCAAGTCCAGCTGCGTTTCGTTCAACAGCCCCGGGCGCATCGACAACTTCTATCACCTCAGACGAAATCGAATAGCAGCTCTCCATATCTGGAGGAATCAAGAGAATCACGAGCAAGACCAACAACCTACTCTGAAGACCCTCCGAGATGTCACCGCCGGGTCACCTCAACTTGTATCCGACATGATTAATCGCGCCGAAGATAACGGCTGCAAGCTTGTCACGGATACTCTTACTATGGTCACTCTACCACAGTGGTCTAAAGGGCGAGTCGTGCTCCTCGGCGACTCGGCACACTGCCTCTCGCTTATCTCCGGCCAGGGAGCGTGCATGGCTTTGGCCTCTGCTGAGATCCTGGGCAACGAGCTGGCACAAACAGAAGACGTTGCACAAGCTCTTCTCAACCATGAAAGAAGGCTTCGTCCAGTGATTGAGAAACTGCAGGGGCGTACTCGAAAGTTGGCATCAGTGTACGTTCCTAAGGGCGTGTTCTCATACCACCTTCGAAACCTATTTTTGAGACTTATGCCGTATTCTTGGATTGTGTCCTGGCATGTGAAGAATCTCAGGGCAGAGACAAGCTTGACAACAGACGACTAGTTTCACTGTGACTCCACTGCTGAGTAACGGGATTAAAAAAGCGGTTGAAGTATTCCTTGACTGGGGAAGGCTGTGGGTGGTGTTGTTGGTCTACATCCGGTTGAGATTGGAGCTACAGGAGTAGCATGAGTGCACCTGGATGGAAATGGTTCTAAGTGAGGGAAGCTAGATAATCTACACAGGTAGTTTCCGCGATAGTTAAGGTGTAATAGATAAGAGGTTCCCTTCGAATTATTTTGTACACTTTTGAAGATATTTATCTAGTGCTACCGGTTCAACACCTATCCCGATCTATTGTCGACTATATTATGGATGCCATTTTGTTTATAACTTCAGCTATCCACGCTAGCTTTCATATTCTTGTAACCCGGCCTTGATATGTTAATTGTTATATACTAAGACTTTTCATCCTGCTGTGAATCAATCGCTACTACTTCCCCCTTTACAAAAACGAAAAAGGTTGAAATTCGAAGCACCAAGTGGCTCCTAGTAACCAGCATAGGAAACATATCACGCTTTTGACTTCATCAAACCTTACTAAGGCCTTATATACCACCACCGCAAAAAGGGAAACGTGACTGATACAGAGTTTTTAGTTTTTCATACTCATGGTCCGTCGTCAGTGAGTTACTTCTTATGTACCTTGTTATCCTTCAGCTCAACTGAGCTTGCTAGAGTGAAACCCGAATTGACTTGAGTATATTCTGATCCAACCCTGAGGTACTCTGAATAAAAAAAAGTAAAGGATGATGTATGCTGGCTGTCTAGACTCTCATGGTACAAAAGTAGTGGCATATAAACGATAAGTGTTCTTCGATATAACTGGGATCTACTCCCATCGCCATCTCGATTTGCAACCAGCCTCAGGCAGTAACTGCACAGCCAGGCACTACTCTATGGTCTATTTTACTCTTTCGAACTACATGTAATGCCACATGTCCTTATGGAACATATACCATTGGTGGTTCGCGTCCTGCTCGTTGATGTTTCCCTTTCGCAACTCGCTTGTTATGCACGGTATAAATAGCGATTTGAATCACCGCAAATACCATACCTAACGACACCATGATTATCATTGTCCGCAGACCCGTTTGGTAACTTAGTAATATCTGTCAGCTCATCATCCTCAAGCACGGACAGGTCGAAAGGCTTCTTACAATGGTGTATCGTTGGGTCGGAAATATTGGGTTCCGACCATCAACCCGCTAATCGCCGACATTACCCACATGCTAGACACTCGATCAGTTTTTGCTTTCACTCAAGAGCTTTAAATACGTACGCAATGGCGATACTTCGCTCACCAGCATCGCGGCAGTTGAGTTGTACCCAAGAGTTGGAGACAGGGTGGTAGCCTACAGCAAAGCTGTTCACGGCAGTCCAAAGACCCCATCTCGACCATTTGCCAACATGTGGATGAACTTGTCGAGCCACGATCAGGGTTATGAGGTAACAAAGATGCGCACTCAAGACCGCGCCGCCTCTGCGGTTGGTTTTGTCACTCAAGTACGCGAAGCCGAATACTACCGGGAGGGCCAAGGAAGCACCCACAGCAGCAAGGGCGTTGGCGGCGATGCGATCGAATCCGAGGGACCTAATATTCTATCAGCTCCCTAATCTTTAGAGATGTTGCGGTTTGGACTGACATGATAATGGATGGCGTGTAAGTTGTCAAGGGTGACCATGTTGAGAACACAGCAAAGGCCGACACGTAGTGCGGCCAACGTCGGTAGTGCAGCAAAGTTCTTCGAACCAGAGGCCAGTCGATAGCTATGCCGTGGACGCCCGGTCGTTTCCCTATGTGATCGTCCAGCTCAAGCCGCTTTTGTAGCGCTTCCTGCTCTGCCGTAGAAAAGCGCACCAAACCAGGTCCTATTAAAGGCCGAGGGTTATCCGGACTGCCTGGTAGAAAGAGTAACAAGATAAACGCGACAACTATCGTGAAGAGACCCTCAACTACAACTCAATTAGCATGACAAAAAGTCAGAGGAAGGAGAGTCCTACGTAGAAACAACCATTGCCAGCCCTTGATGCCTCGAGCATCATCGAGTTTTAGAATCCCCGAGGCCAATATCGGACTGATAGCATTTCCACCAAACATGCCAAAGAAGAATATGGATACTCTCCTCGATAGTTCGCGCTTAGTGTACCATGTCGACAAGGTGTAGACAGCTCCGGGTATATACCCAGCTTCGGTGAACCCAAGCATCAAGCGGACTGCTAGGAATCCGCCTCGATTCTTAACAAAGACTTGCATAGTAGCCACGAGGCCAAATAGAAGCACTTGACCTGACATCCACTTCCGCGGACCAACCTGGGACGTTAGTACTAGACTCAAGTCTTTTAGGTAAGCTTACTTACTCGTTGGAGGATCATATTGCAAGGGATCTCGAAAACAACAATACCCATAAACATAAGCTGATTTCCCAGATTAATTGTATCTTGGTTAACATTGATGTCTTTAGAGAAGCCCCCAGTCAGTGCGCTAGCGAGATTCATGCGGTCGAGTTGAAAAACAAGCAAGCCGAGGAATAACAGCACTAAAACTGAGAAGTCGACCCTATTATTTAGTTAGCAAAGCTATTCCCGCATTATATCGTACACGGTATTCTTAGGTACAAATACATACTTCTTTCGTGCACGAGCCTCGGTATCTGAGTCCAACACTCCCTCAGACTGTGAGACAGCAGATGAAGGGTCTGACAAGTCGCCAGACCCCCCATTGCTCAAGATATCTCTGCTTGCGTGGTCGGGATGATTGCCATGCTTCTCTGACAAAAAGTCAGCGCCAGAAACTGCCATGGTGTAATATCAGCTACGTGATGGCAGCTTCACGTAGGTTGAGCCTATCATCAGATAGAACAGCTTCAGGGAGATTTGGGGATTTTAAACGATCTTGCAATTTCTAACACTAAGATCCTTGCAGGACCAAGATGTCGGTAGGTTGAGTACAAGGATTGAGGTCTACTCCTCTTTCGAGTCTTAAGATCACATCATCTGCCCTTGCAATGTCACCAACAGCTTGTACCTGCAGTGCATACCTGTGAACTGTGGGACTAAGCATAAATTGGGCCCATGCTAACTTCTCACGATTCCACAAGAGGCTTGGAACCTCGTTTAGGACCACCTTTATTCACTGCCCAGCCTAGTGGGTGTCAGAATGGATGACCGCCCATCACAGCCAAAACTCGTGGTAAACCGGCCTTTTATTTTGACACCCATGGGCCTAACTAAGGTTAGCATGTTCGTCTCCCAGAATCTGGGCGACCCTGGCACCATTTGCATCCATCGCTCCATTCGCCATATATGCCAAGAGGATCTACCATAAAACACAGCATATTATTCGTCAAGTCATGAATCCTTCGCAATTGATTCCAAAGTCCCTGACGATGCCCAGGAATGGCGTGATCAAGTCGTGAATGATACAATTAAGCTCCCCTCCGCACCTACCAATGATGTTTAATATGGCATTCGTCAGATTCCCTTCTACTCTTTGACAAGTGACAACGGCTGGCTCTCTTGACTAGGATGGCCACTAGTACTATCAAACGTGTTGCAGTTATCGGGTCCGGGCCTGCCGGAGCAATCACGATAGATGCGTTAGCACAGGAAAAGACGTTCGATTATATTCGGGTATTCGAGCGACGGGAGGACGCTGGGGGATGTTGGTAATGTTTTCCTAATCCGTGTACACCTAAACACTTGTCTAACTTGTATCTCTAGGCTTGGTGATACTGATCGGCCTCAGACGGTCTCGAATCTACCTGGCTTGGCTGGTCGATGTGCCGACGTCCCCTTAGCTATCCCGGAGCACCTACCTGCTTATACTCCTAAGACAGAGCAACCTCGTTTCACGGAGTCATCCGTCTATCCCTACCTTGAAACAAACATCGACCATGTGCCGATGGCATTTAGTCAAGAGCCAATCCCAGTTGAGCGAAGCAAACGCTCTATTGAGCTCTATGGATCCACGACGCCGTTTCGACACTGGGACGTTATGAGACGATACATCAAAGACTTAGTTGGCCGCAACGGATATGAAGACCTTGTATCCTACAGCACAACCGTCGAGCGGGCCGAGAAGGTTGAGTCACAGTGGAAGGTGACATTGCGTAAAGAAGGAAAAGAGCACGACTACTGGTGGGTAGAGTGGTTTGATGCTGTGGTCGTTGCCAGTGGACACTACTCTGTTCCTTATATACCAGCTATCGAGGGCCTCGAGGCACTTGAGAGATCACGCCCTGGGAGTGTGATTCATAGCAAGCACTTCCGTGGCAGAGATCTCTACAATGGCAAAGTGAGTGATTCGCTAGAGAAGTCATGGGATCATCGGCTGACCTAGTAGCAGAAAGTAGTAGTAGTTGGAGCATCCGTATCCGCTGCTGACATAGCTTTTGACCTCGTCAATGTAGCGAAGCAGCCTGTACACGCAATTACAATAGGCCATGCTTTCAATGGCTACTTTGGAGGCGAAGCTTTTGACCACCCAGGCATTCAAAAACACCCCTCGATAAGCAGAATCACAGGCCGAACGGTGCACTTGGTTGATGGTGGCACGATTGATGATGTAGACCACATCATCTTTGGGACTGGCTACAGCTGGACACTTCCATTCTTACCCGCCGTACCAGTGCGAAACAACAGGGTGCCGGACTTGTATCAGCATGTTATTTGGCAGCACGACCCGACGTTACTCTTTGTTGGCGCGGTGCAAGCGGGATTGACCTTCAAAGTCTTCGAATGGCAAGCAGTCTATGCCGCCAGACTGCTTGCCGGCCGTGGCACTCTGCCGTCTGTGGAAGAGATGCAAGAATGGGAAGCGAAGAGAATCAAGTCACGAGGTGATGGACCCAAATTTGCTCTGGTTTTTCCCGACTTTGAGGATTATTTCGAGACGCTGCGGAGGTTGGCCGGTGAAGGATCGGAGGGGGTCGGAAGAAAGCTGCCCAAGTTCAACAGGGACTGGTTCCGCGCCTTCTTGGAGGGCCACGAGCTACGGAAGAATATGTGGAGGGCTTCGAACAAAGAGGCGAAGGAAAAAAACAACAAAAGCTCTGGAAGAGTTCCTAGAGCACACCTTTAGGTGAAGCAATTGTATAACCAGTCCATGAAAACAGCGATATAGGAGCTACAAGAGTGCGGGATAATACTGAAAAGGCAGAGATTGGCGGTTGTTAGTATCTTATGTTAGAGGTTATAGGACTGTTAAATCCCTGGTGTTGTTGATGGATTGCTGTCTTTGAATCATCAAGAGCGCCGTTTCTCGACGAAAGACAACGGTCAGATTAATTATATGTCAGTAGACTGGTCCCCGACCAACAAATACTATCAGTTTCACGTAACTGCGATCTTCGTTAACAAGCACGCCATTCAGCTGAATGGAATGCGCCTATAGTTTTCTGATGACTGTTTCAGGCGCAAATGGCACTTCCCCTTTCCCTTCCGACCTTGATCGAGCCGAACGCGAGACAACGTAACGTTAGTACTCGCTGGCTACTACCTGTGGTCCCATTTGGGAGCATTTCCCAAACTAACAAGTAACAGCTTCTGATATAACTCAGAGATCAAGAAAAGAGGTTATTTCCAGGACAGGGTGAAAGGTATTCCATAAGTCCACACATTCTCTTCACACCGACTATCCACAAGCCCTGTCGATCGGTGATGCATCGCCACTTTAGATTACTTAGTCTAAGTTCTATTCCATACCATCACCACCAGCCTTCCATTGTTATTAGATGGCCTGTGCCTAGGACTGGAAAGATACACCACTGCAAAGCTACGATTAATAGAGCCCTGGATCCCTTTCTAACCAGAATGTCTAATCCCGCAACTAGATGAGAGCATGCAAAGTAACCCCTTTGACTTATAATTGTTAAATAATGTACTAAATACTCAGCATCTCAAGACCATTGACGACGCGATAACCTCTACTAACCTATCTTACTGATGTAATTAACAACCAAGTACAGAGCAGCGGCGCGGACTGTGCCACTCAAGCCCAGTAACTTAGTCAAGTAACTGGGCAATGAAAGAAAGCAATATCTACAAATCCATCTTCGACTAACTACGTCTGTCCTCCAATGATTCAGATCCAATTACTTAGCTTGGTTGACAGATGAGTGAGTCCAGAGCAAGCGCGTTCGGCTGGTAAACCCAGGTTGGCTTCGACTTCTTAGGGGTACTATCATATCGGTTCGCCTGAGGACTGCTCGCGATGTACCAGATTCTCGTTCTGCCGGAGGAAGGCACCGTGAATGAGAAGCTGCCTTGCTTCCATCGCTTCGTATCCGCGCTGCTCCTCGGAAACTCGCTGGTAATTGCGTAACTGTCATCGTCCTGGTAGATGCGAACATAGGGGACGAGGTCAGAGCCAGAGCTCTGGGGAATGGAATAAAACTCATCCCACCACCACTGGAACGTGCAACTAAAGGTGGTTTCGGCACAGGCTTCTATATCCTGGTACACCCACATAGACTTGCTGGAGTGGAAGTTTCCAGTCTGGAATCTATACGCGGAACCGTCGTAGCCCCCAGAGACGATATCGAAGTCTACCACTGGTCGGTTTGAGGCATACGTGTAGTAGTCCCACGGCTTCAAGCTACCAGTCTCCCAGCCACCGTTAAGGATGGGCGTCTGGTCCTCGCAAGTCGGCGCCGGCTCAATGCCCGTGTCGCAGAAGCAGTCTGGCACGTACCACCCATAGCCGTAGTCTTCACCATTCGTATCTTCGATAGTTCCACGGTATAGCTCGCAGAAGCTACCTCCATCTCCAAAGATGAACGTTTCACAATTGGGCTTCTCCTGGCAGGCCCTGTAACAGTCGAATAGTGTTTGGACAGAGGTGCTGCTCAGATACCTAAAGCCGCTACTGACCCCGGAGGCAGCGCCTCTTTTAGCACAGATGGTGTCACTGGGCAGGGGATTTTTGACGTAGTTGACGCAGGTCGGGGCTGGTCCAGTAGTAGTGGAAGACGCCTCTGTTGTGGTTGTAGTAGAGTCTTCCTCAGTGGTAGTTGTAGTTGTAGTCACATCGTCCTTTGTCGTTGTGTCCATAGTTGATGTTTCGGTGCTGGCTGTGGTTGTAGTCGAGCTCTCATCAGTCACTGTAGCTGAGGTTAAAGTGTCTACAGTGACTGTACTTGAGTCTGCCAGGCTAGTAGCTGTGGTTGTCGATGAATCCTCTTCAGTTGTTGTGATTGTAGACGAAGCCTCGGTAGTCAATGTAGTTGACTCCTCTGCGATGACGGTTGTAGTTGTGGTCAGACTCTCTTCCGTTGTTGTGGTCGCTGTTGAGGCCTCGGTAGTGACTGTAGTTGACTCTTCTTCAATGGCAGTTGTCGTTGTGGTCAAACTCTCCTCGGTTGTGGTAGTCCCTGTTGAGGGCTCGTTCGTGGTTGTAGTTGAGCCCTCTTCAGTGGTAGTGGTAGTTGTAGTCAGACTACCATCACTCGTTGCCGCCGAGGAAGAACTTTCAGTTGTTGTGGAAGCTGACGCTTCTTCACTTGTGGTAGTTGATGCAACCGTGGATGTGTCCGTGGATATGTCCGTAGAAGTTGAACCCTCACTAACGCTGGTAGCAGTGCTTCCATCAGTAGTTGTTGTTGTTGAGTCCAGGGTTGATGTTTCGGACGCTGATGTGGTTGTAATTACAGTGCTATCAGTTGTCGTTTCGTCCGTGGTGGTGGTAGAACCCCCGGTCGTCGCCGTGGAGGACGTTCCTTCTTCGAAACTGGTGGAGCCACTGGTCGTCCGACTATCAGAAGCCGTAGTTGTCGTATCGGTAGTTCCCGCAGAGGTCGTGTCGGAGGTAGTGGTCTCGGTGGCCCGAGTCTCACTCTGAGATGTCTCGGTTGTGTCCGTAGCGGACGAGACACTTGTGCGAGACTCGCTAGTGTCCACAGTCTCAGATGTTTTGGTAGTATCCGTGGTTGGCTGGAGAGTGGTAGTACTTGGGAATTCGCTGGAACTGATGGTCTGAGATGTCTCGATAGTGTCTGTGGTAGATGAGAGAGTCGACTCCGCAGAGCTCAGAGACTCGGTATTGGTAGTAGTAGCTACAGTCCCAGAGGTGGTCAGGGATAATGCTATGCTTGAGCTCAAACTCGCATATCCACTTGACTCATCACTCCCGGATAGAGCCGTGGATGTCGTAGGCTCCGTGCTAGTTGTCGTAGCTGACAGAGTAAGACTTGAATGTGGGCGACATGGTCCCGCATTAACGAGAGAGCAAAGGACCGCAGTCACGATAAGCGAAGGGACAAGATGGCGAGCCATCTTTGCGAATATCTTCACAGAGCGAGTGCACACAGAAAGAGAAGAGAAGAAACAATCCACTTGGGAGCAGATAGACCCCAAGGAAATACTCCTCTGCTCTCAGCTCGTCATCGCCTTTGTTCTGCCGAAATTTGATCCTCAATTCTGGGCGCGGGCCTTTCTAAACTATTTACAACTATCATTCGCTAGTTCATCAACGGCGACCAACTAAAGCATTCAGCTCCGTTAGCACGAGCGTTGGACTAGGCGCTATTGGCGACGTGGCGGAGTAGCTTGACTAGGGTCCTCAGGGGCTGCGGCATTTGGACTGATGGGGGAAGCTGTGGCGTAGATGGGCTTGTTTTGCCCTAAATTAGATGACATTCAGAGGTTTTTTAGTCGGTATTTGAGTGATTTTATCTCAGTGTTACAACATTGGGGCTTCATCTCTACTCCGTATTTGATACAAGATTGTAATCACCAAACTGGGCTAACAAACTGACCACTTGAATACCGTTAAGATCATTCTCCACGATACATTGTGAGTCATGCATATTTCATGTCTTCAGATAGGTCTATTAGTTGAAGATATCATTACCTTCGTAAAACAATTCCATCAAATCTTCGGGCTTAGCAGGGTTATTGAGCTTCGTGACTTTGTGACTTTGAAGCCTGCCGAGCTTCTTATGATGCTATTGTTCATTTCCTGGCATCCCAGGCCAGGCATTGATAACCATGACAACCCGCTGCATATATTGAAGTCTAGTCACAAATCGACCGGACTGATGAAGGCCCGGAATACCTGGTTGCTATTATAAGTAGTCGTCATAAGAGGTATGATAGCCTCAAACCCATACATTGCGGTTGACTGCGAGTTTTATAAATAAGCGCAGTGGAACAATCCAGCAACAGCGATACATGCTATATCGAACAGTTGATACTATTAAACACCTCCATAGTGTGTTGCCATATGAGTGTTCCCGCATTCGCCTCCCTCAATCGGTCAAGTCGCTTTTGGTTGTTAGACGGTTTCCCCTTCCAATGAAGACAGTAGGCTCCGCTGCCAAATTCTCCATTAGTTCCCTTTGCAGTCTCGGATCGATCACACCCCGTACGATATGTATCTTGGCTTGGAAACGAGCGAGATAGGGCGATGAAGAGCATTCGCTCGCCTACCTCTTGTGGCGAGAGGCAAAAGGGTCTGATGAGAGGAATTAAGACCCAGCGAAGAAGCCACTTCATCCATGGCGCAAAGTCACCTTTCTCAAACTCGGGCGTGATGACTTTGCCAGGGTAAGCGTGGACGAAGCTGACCGATGGGTACCGAACTGCGAGCTCTTCCAAGAAGAACGTGTTCATAAATGAGGCATGAGACATTCCGATAAAGACTCCATAGCTGTCTCTTAAGCCCAGATCGTCGAGATGAAGACCCCATTCACCTCTATCCGGCGCAAATACAGAGACTACGCGAGGAGAGACAGACTTTTCCAGTAGTGGCAGAAGATTCATGATCATCCGCATGCGACCGTAATATCGCAGGGATAGAAGCTTATCTACCCCTTCGTTATTTTCTACAGCACGTTAGACTCATATGGTATGTATTAACCTAGCCGTCGACATCGTACCGACTCTTCCAGACAAACTGAGGTATCCCTGTGTCATGAAAAGAAGGTCAACTGATGACTCCTTTTGAATTATCCTGTCGCAGACTCGATCGACGTCTCGCATATTGACGAGATCTTGAGGTAGAAACTCAAACGATCCGTGAGGGTCGATGGTCATACATTGCGAGATGATTGAAGTTGCCGCTGTTTCATTGCGACCAACAATATACACTTTGCTTCCGGTGCATCTCCCACAAAACGTCTTGAGGGTGGCTTCGCCAATACCCGACGTGCCTCCTACAAAGACAGCAACATATGGATTATTGTGAGCTGGCATGTCAAATTGATATCACGAAGAGTGTATTCAGAGTATATTGCAAAATGTGCCGTGGTATTGAAACACAGATATACATCAAATAAAGCTCAAGTCATCTCGACGTCACAGTCGGCATCTCGGCGCCGACCACTACGCCACATCGGCAATCGCTATCTAACCTCCCCGGTATAAGGCACTGCGTTAGTCTAGATCAACCAGGACTACGGAGTACCCAGGTTAAATACGCGGGTGGTCAATAGTAAAGGGAACGGTATGCAACAGGCCTTATCTAAGCTTATAGCGTTAGTGCAACATGGTGTAATAGGCAAGCAAATATTTCAACACGGTCATGCTTGATTCATCCCACCAGATGTTATGCTCTCTCCAAAGTGCGTTACAGCATCAACCTAGATATAACCCACGCCATAAAGCCACCACAGGTAACCCAGTTGCCCCAGACCTTGGACCTGACTTTCTCTCCTCCAGTCGCCCAGACTACCGTTCCATCACCAAGCTTTATGAAAGCCATGCTGGCCAGAATTGATGTGATGGCACCATAATTGCCATGGTACTCATTCACTATCAGCAAGATCCCGAAGGCGGACTCGCGAATTCCCAGAAAGTACATGGGGGGCGATGTGAAGGCTTCTTCAGAAGAGTCTCGATACGGTAGGCCATGGATCGAGTATTCGTTTTGCGGCCAGGTAATCGACATGGCGCTGCGGCCGAGACAAGCAAGACCAAGGCTGTAGATAGGAAGAGATGAATACAGTGTCATGTTTGAGGATTCAGATGTGATTGCAATGTTAGATGATATGACAAGTGAGTTAGGATGGACCAATTTTTACAAACACGAGTGGGAGGTTGAACGACAAAGTAAGCACTAACTAAGCACCACGTGTTATCCGGATCGTAATCCCTGCTGGCGCAGACTGAGAAGTATATGCTTACTTATGTATTAGGGTGTAATCACTTAGGAGTAATTATAATTGATAAGTGCGCGTCAGGCATTAATACGAAAATAACCATTTTTATTCATCGAACGTTAAGCATCAAGCTTTCCTTCAAAGACTGGTGTGAGGGCAGTATCTTAATTGAACTTATTATAAACATCAAGAGGCCATGCTCGTGTGATTATCTGGGTCGAAGCATTGCTGATGGCTCATGGCCTGGAATGATACTTCAATATACGGAGTAGTTACGTAGTATCATGGATGGGGAGCCTTACGGCAAAGTAGTCTTGGCGGTCTAGCGAGCTACAATACTACACCTTTCGATAGATGGCAGGGTAGCCTGAGTCGTTACCACGATTGTGATGCATGTTAACTGAGATCTAGGCGCACATGTCAAGTTGGTGTATCCTATACAAGAATACACCCTGAAGCGGTACTTCTGAGTACTTTAACTCACTGCCCAGACCTAAACCCGGTCTCAGCTTGTCCATTAAATTGGAAGCCTACTTCACTTCAGCATATACCTCAAGGGCATCATGCAACCGCCCGAAAATCCCCTGATGCCAGCCTTTGAGCTCGTCCCACTCACTCTCTGGCAGCGTCACGCGCATCATCCGCAGCCATGCACCGACCATGAAGTCGGCATAGCTTACCCTTGTCCCAAGTAGAAAAGGTCCAGTGGCATCCCTCGAGAATAGCTTAGCTAGACCACCCAATGTATCCCTGAATGACCACTTCATTTTCTCTCTCGCTTCACCAACCAATGCAAAGTCCTCCCAGCATGTAACACCTGCGCGACGGACGAACTCCGCCTTGGTAGCCTCGGCATTAGCTGGATCGAACGGATAACCCTGCGTCGTAAGCTGTACATATGCGCTGAAGGCGGCATCGACGTTGGTGTTGAACTTGGCGTATTCAGGATACTCGCTCTCACTACAATCCGATAGTGGTACAAGTATCGGGACATCCTGGGTCAAAGCGTAGTCGAGCGTCTGAGAGGGGAAAAGATCGCCATCACCCAGGTCAGGGTACGTCTTCTGCAGGTGGACGGCGATATCAAACGAGTCGCCGATGGATGATTCAGTCGCAGGATCCTCAATGATAGGCAAAGTAAAGAAGTCGGTGCCATCGGCAAATCTACGACAGGCTGCTACTTTGAGACTGCTGCGGACCTTGGGAATGTCGGGTAGAGCCACCCACGAAGTCGAATATGGGAGACGTTTGAAGTTGAGTGCCATTCGAGTTTTCCATGGGTTTGGAGAGCAGCAGCTTTGCTCCACAGGAGGACGCTGTGCAATGTCGTAAAAGACGATAGGGCGGGAGGGGATGGAGTCGGTCGGCATGGCCAAGGATGATGTGAATGCAGGACTATGCTCTTTCCTCTCGCAGTAATTATCCACAGATAAAGAGGGATCAGGACCAAAACTAGCTTGCTACCGACGATCCGAAGGTCGTATTTATAGTTGTCAGTCTAGCTTGTGGCGTGATTACGTTGAGCTGACCTAGGGTTGTTTCAGCAAGCCTCCACCTTGTTTCACCCCCCGATGTGCGGTGACATAATACGTGAGGCACTATTATTTCAACAAGATGCCTCGCTTATCTACCGCACTGGCTTGCATCAAGTTCAAGCTGCTTAGCAACAGAGAGTATGATAAATTCCCGTCTTACTCTATAACAGTATAACTACGTCGATACTACCGTAGGCTATAACAGACCGCGATGCTACATGGCCGATCACTTGAAGGTTTGACGGCTCACGGCCAAGATCATCCCCGACTCGCCTATCACTTTTCGAGGCTTGACTTCCACTGCATAACTACTCCATGCATGGTACTTGATGGGGGGGCGGCGCTGTTTGGGTGAGATGTCTCAGTTCATCAAGTCCTCTAAAGTGGCCAAGTTTTCCCCGCCTCGTAATTATTCAACTCAAACTTTCGTCCACTACTGAGGGAACTCTGGAGTATTAAATCCCAAGTATTCTTAGAGACACATATAATCTGCCAGGGCTTAAGGTGGCTACGACTTATGCACCATATTTTATAAAAGAACTGAAGTAATGCTTCCTAATGTTACAAAGCTGCATACTGAGTGAACCGCCAGTTCAAGTCGATATTAGTAAACATATTGTTATTTGATCACACACAAAAGTAGCACGCGTCAAGGCCAAAACTGGTGATCCCAGTGCCAAGCCAGTTGGTTAATTATAGCGATGATATGCAAAGCCTAAAGACCTAGTCATTGCAATACCTCTGGCCGTTAAATCTATTGTGGTTCTTTCAGATGAAAAGCTGCCTTGTCTTGGGTTATAGGGCCGCTACTAGCTAACAGTGTTGAGTTAGTTCGGTTAGTTAGTAGACGGTACTATAGGTCATATAGTTATTCTGGAGCTCTGTCCCTTTTCCTAGGACATCAGGTGTTTGATATCAGCAGTCTGCCTTACTCTGATAACGTAGAACTTACTCAGACAGAACTATCGATTGCACGTCTTCTCACTGTTTCGTGCTAAAATTGAGTTCGATCGAAAATACGTTCCATACAAAACACGTCGTAAACTTCGGGATTTAGTTTTACCTAAAACCACACTACCATAGGCACACGATACAGAGTTGGTCACTTCTGTTTATTTTTGGTCAGTTATAATTCTCCAGTTTTAATCTTAGAGGTACTGTTTATCTATAACACCAGGGAAAATCTGCTTGCCTTCTCCCTGCTCGAAACTCATACCCTTCTGTTGATTCCATGTCTGCTTTAGTTTAGTGAACTCAGCCATGGTTGGCGTCGTATGGCCCCCGGCCTCAAAGTCGTTCTGTGTATAGCCTTGCCTTTTAAGCAGGGGAGAGTCAACTGTGCTCAGCGCAACCTCGTTGTGTGGGCGAGTGAAGTACATCAAACCCAGGCGGTCGACAGCTTGTTGATCTTTTGGAGGGACCGATACCTGATAAAAGGTCAGCCGAGAGGTAATTTGACAACTTAGGCTGAGGTACACTTACTCGATGTACCGTAGACTTTATATAGCCCGCTGTGAGGTAGCTGAGGGCATCACCCGCGTTGACTGTGATGCTGCCATCAAGAGGACGAGCCCACTTCCACTCGTTTGTCTCTGGGTCTCTAATTTGAAGGCCCGCCACCGGTTGACGGAACAGTAGAGTCCAGGAGCCCAAATCAGTATGTCCCCGAATCCAGAGATTATCCTTTAGGGCCGCAATCTCTTCCGGAGAGAACTTAGAGTACTTCATATATCTTAGATGGGACTCGTTGTTGGCGTCCCACCTGTGGAGGTTCTTGAAGAAGTTCTCAGGGAGCTCAAGCGCCAGAGCGATCAAATGATTCAACGGGTCCAAGATCTTGTCATGTAGGGCCTATTGTGATTAGACACGAGAGTTATGTCTCTGTCAAGTATGCCTTACCTTGGAGAAAACCTGAATCTCATGATGATAACTGTCTAGCGGATGGGGTAGAGGCTGGCTAATGTGACCATCACTGGCTATACGCAGTAACTGTCAGTCATCTTTCCTGGAACTAGAACTACGCAACGATGATGAAGTTTGACAAAGACTTACTCGACATATTCCACATTTCGGTCTTTTCTGGCACGCCTCCAGACAATGGCCGTCTTCCTGCAGGTCTGTACCCAGTGTAGCTCCCAGCATCCAAATCCGCGGTATATCTCAACTTTTCTTCAAGGGGGAGCTTATAGAATGCTTGACCAAGGGCAAATTGCTCGTCGACATCTGCCTGGGAGATACCGAAATTGGTAACATAGAAGAACCCCTTGCTTCTGATGGCCTGAATCAAGGCTTTGGAAAGTGAAGCATTACCTTCGGGGGTACCATACTTTGAGAGGTCAATATTCGTTACTACATACCGGGACAGTCAGCATCTTTCTATTTTTGCCGTCTATGGCCTATAAATGTCGTTTCGGCACATACAATGTGCCCAGTCAAGGTGCTCTTTCGTTTCAGGAACATGTGTATATGGCTCCAGCAAAGGGACTCTTGACGGCATTTTATAACGATTTTCGTTATATATGGAGATATAGTGATGGGAAGTAGCCGACTCTCGCGTAAAGGAGGTGGGAATGTATATATATATGTGTGTATATGTATTATGATCTGGAATCTTAGGTCTACAGCCACAATAAGCTTAAGCTGACGTAGTGAAAGTGGAGGGACTTAATAGTTAGCAGTAACATTCCGATTTCTAATCAATGTCGTGATCAAGAACCCCGCCAAATATGTCTGCGCGTTGATTGTTTGGCTTGAATTCGTTCCATCATTCTAGTTTCATATGGCGCCATCAATGTCACCCCTAGTGAACTTCGGCACTCTCGCTATTCGTTGAAAACCGAAGCATATACTGCACATTGATAGTTGTCTTTCCCATTCATACACGAGGCTAGGGGATTTAGAACCGTAGGCTAGATCAACGTCACTAACACCAATTAGTCTTATATAACGTACCAATGCTAACTATCTTTCAGGCTAACATATCTCAGGGTAGAGATATTAATAACTGATAATAAAGTGAGCGGGTTACCATATGATATCGCTGAGCCTATATACGCCCTAGTGGGAGTTAAAGGATGTATATAAGGTATTTAAGAGTGCGAGGCGGGGTCTGACTATGTAATATGCAGAGCAAATAGAGAGTGTTGGAAGGTGTTCATTTATAATGCACTACTCCTTAAGAGGAAAATAGGAAGCATCCAGCTAATAGAGGGAAAGTGAATGTAATGAATCAACGGCCCTAGCTTATTGCACGAGCGCGAGGAACCACGTTTCATGTCATTTCTCATAAGTAGTTGGCTCACCAAAGCAAATATATACCTCAAATGTTGAGTTTCTTTTACATCTTTTTAGGGAATTAGCAGATAGAACGAGATATTGACATAACCATATCGGGTGTATCTCATGTGCACAATCGATGTTACCCTTTCTGGCTGAATTATGCTCTTCAAAGAGACCTCCTCAATAATGCCATGGTTGTGGAATCAATTTTCTTGATCATCTTCTACTCTAAATCCTTTTTCACCTCCTTACGTTAGACACAGGTGTCTTACTATGCACCGTTTGCATCAGTTGCACGTAGGTCAAAAGCGAGCAAGTTAAATTGTTTTCCATGTCTTTACAACTGGAGTCACACACCAGTCTAGCTAAATATGCAAAAGGTTCAAAACCTACTTCAAGTCCTACGGTGTGTATATACACAACTATGAGAAGTGAATTTGAAAATGACTTATCTATAGTGACACTACAAGTAACGAAAGTTCACGGACTAAGAGGACGCTCGATAACACACGAGGATATATATTGAACTATTGGTATTTACAGCCTGACCTCCTCATTATTCATAAACGCTCATTACTCAAACAACTAAATCCATCCCCGGGCCTCACTACATATGTCGCTTATGGTGCTGTTTCGATAGCTCGACAAATATGGTGACATGAAAATACAGTCAAACCCCAGCGCTTGATCAAAGCCCCTCAACCATTCACATTGGCTCCCTTGTGTTGCTGGTGTCCGCAGAGGTCTTGGCCTACACACAAGCTCTCCAGACAGCCTCCGGCTGTATGAAAGACTTTGAGTTCGCGTTATGAGCAGCGTATTGAAAGCTGTCATCCAGTACGATCTGCACAATATTCTCTGTCGGTATGGAGAATAACTGGCACGATCGTCACGACAAGGTACGTAGTCAGACCCCCGCCATCAGAGGAACTCATCACTCAATGGACTTATTTTTGTCTGAATGAGTTGGATGAGTCTGACCAGCGAGGTGCTAGTGAGGGCTCAAAGGCGTGGGTACCCAGTGGAGGGTCGCGGCTTGTAAAAGTCGTCGTGACGGGAGTGGTGGCGGTCGTAGAGATAGTAGAAACCGAGGCGGCGGGGGAGGTGGCTCCAGCCCTCCAGAACTTGTCCATGATGGGGTCGTGGACCGCAGTGTCGCGCTTGCTGGAGAAGTTGTCGGTGGTGCTCAAGCGTCTGGTCTGAGTGAGGCCTAGAGAGAGAGCCTTGGTCGGAGCAGCACGGACAGTGCGGCCAACAGTCTGGAGTGAAAAGCTCATGGTGAATATTTGTGTGAGTTATTGACTTTTGGGTGACAGAGTGAATAGATGGTATACTGTAAGAACCGAGGGAGAGATAAGGTTGATCTAGGGGATGATATATTTGCATTCCGGCCCGCAATCGGCTCACGGGGATCTCGGCCGAACGGATGAAACCAAGATGGGGTGATTTTCGTACCCCACGACAATTCCCCGCGTTGATTCCCCGCGTTGCGTGAACCTCTAATAGTAGCGTCCGTACCCCGTACAGGGGTAGTATGTGCATCAAACATCAGGCCATTGTACCAGATAGTCGGGCGGCCTCGCTGTCACTGCACATGAAACTGTGGCAGAGGCTTTCCGAGTCCACAGAGGGTGTCACATAGAACCACGCACAATACTGAATATGGAGAGAATGTCGGTGCCTTCCGCCTTGAGAATACCCGGCAATATGGCTCCTTCATTTAAGTTGTGTGGGACTAGGTACCCTGAATCGTACGTTGCAAGGTGGGGCGTTCAGCGGCAGCGTACATCCATAGCTCGGGCAAATGGCACCTGTTAGACTCGGCTTCTCCATGAAAGCCAAGGCTCATCAGAGGTCAGCTAAGTTTATTCATTCAATTGCAACAGTTCTATAATTTGCACTGATTGCCTAGTGACATGCTCGTTTCCTTCTGTGCTCCATCTGAAAGTAAATGATCAAGACGGGAACTTGTTATATATTCAACGCATTGTTCTTTTCTGCAACCTGCTTGGCAATGAATTGCCTGGACAGCATCATGCGTCGATGTTTAATGAACACCACTAATAATGAGAACACCTCCTCTTGAACGATAGCAGAGTCTGGTATAGATTTCTTGAAATACATGATCCATAGGCGTCGATACCGGACTAGAATCGTGAGGAATTACAATACGCGCGGTACAAAGAGCTGGGTTACGGCCGGTAGCCTCGAGTAAGGTTAATATGTAGTTAATCCCGAACGGAAAGGGATGAGGGTCATGTAAGAGTAGCTGGAGGCGTGATCGGTTTTCATCGACTTTGGTGCTCGTTTTCAATGGAATAACTTTTAAGAATTAGCTATCCTACTCTGAGCCACTATTCGCATGCTAAGCTCACTGTTTGTTTCATTTCCATAACGTAGGTATGATGGACTGTTAAATGTAAAGACACGTCCATCTAACATTAGCTTATCAGATAAGATAGCTGCTGACACATCATCTATCTCATGGACCCGCTTTGTTTACGTCTGATGTCATTGATTGGTTTCTCCTGATCACAAAATTTGTCCTGGTCTGCCTCAGCAACAACATCAAGCTAATACCAACACGACACGACCAATAACGACACCCTCATCATGTTCATTCCCAGGAGACTCATCGCTCAGCCATTCATGCGTATCGCCGCACGTCGCATCCATGTGACGCCTCGACGTCTAGCTGCCGCTGACCCTCCCAACGTGTCAGAGATGATGATGAATGACCCCAAGATTCGGGAGACGTTTGAGAAGCTCAGTCGACACCCTCCTGCTATCATTGCAATGCAGAAGGTTGGCGACATTATTAAGAGCAAGGGTATAGTTCCACCTTGCCTTTTGTTTTTGTGATGGACTGTGCTTAAGCTCTTTCTGGTTAAGGATTTGATACCACCCAGCCTCCGAGCAAGATGGATATGATGAAGCTGTTGATGGACAAAGAATTCCGCGACGCGGCGCAGGCGGTAAGCGAACCTAGCGACTATAAACTTACACGACGATAGACTGATGAAAGAAATCAGTTGCAAGCCGAGATGCAGAATGCGGGGGTCGACCTTCAACCCGATGTTAGTCTTGATTACCCTTGCAGCTCTATGTAGGTATTGTACTGACTACCTTGATAGACTTTTATGAAGATGATGCAGGGCGACAACAGCAAATAAAAACAGTTTATTCGATTAGGTCGATCATTTATACCTATATTATAGTGTTTGGTAGTGTCTATCGCAATCTCTGGACTTTAGGCTGGTTTATAAATCATGGATACGTTGATACCACGAGGATTAGCTGGCTAGCTTTGACAGCACTTAGAACCAGGTTTCATGGCATCTTTTAGATCTCGGTCCCACTAATGTATCAATAACAAATGGTTAATTGGACTCTGGACCATTCTCTAGAATATGCAGTCATAGCCTCTGTAGCTGCTGCAGGGTAGAACAAGGCTTGCAAAGGGAGTGTTCAACACCACGTGGTAAGTCAGGGCATATGCTTCTTCATGTCTGGGCCCAAGCAAATAGTGTCTCTTATTATAATACAGATAATAAAGACCCCAAGTAAACAGGTAAGATATGAATCCGAAAGCCACTACACACACACGTACCCCTAGGGATAGGATACTTAAAGCTCCCACAAAGTCGCTAATATAAAAATATACAATTCTCAAAAAGAAAAACATACAACAGCAGGGATTCGCTGGTCGTCACCGACCCAACTACTAATCCGCCCCTCACCGGCTTGACTATGGGAGAGCGGACGGGATCCCGTATTTTCCGATGGGTATGGTCGTATGTGCTAGCTTTGGCAGAAATCTGCTACTATATTGAAGACGTGCACACGACATCGGGTATCACGACTTGTAGATTCCAAGGTATATGGT